>RJWM01007644.1:0-76927 GCA_004363535.1 Dasyprocta punctata | reverse complement strand
TTCATTTTTTTGGATGTTATACTGAAGGGTGTGGTTTCCCTTATCTCTCTCTCAGTGACTTTGTTGTTTGTGTACAGGAATGCTATTGATTTTTGAGTGTTCACCTTGTATCCAGCTACATTACTAAATTTGGTTATTACTTCTAGAAGTCTTTTAATGGATTTTTGGGGGTCTCCTATGTAGAGTATCATATCGTCTTGCAGCCGGCTTATTGCAAGCTATTGAGACGATTAGATGTGACACAAAGGTTAAGAAGTTAATAGTTTAACAATTGGGTTTTAAGAGTGCAAGAATGGTGTAGGACAAGAGTTTTCCTGGGGCAGCCTGGCTCTGTTTGGCTTGATGTGGAGGGCAGCTCGCAGGGACCTGCACCACAGAGTTGGTGTTTGCACGCCACTGCAGGAGGTGGTAGGCAGGCAGAGGGATGAAAGCGTGGCCGATCCTGCCTCCCACGTGCTGCAGCATGAACTCTGCTGGGGCCTTCTGAGCCTTTAAATAGCCAACCCACCAGCACCACATCACTCAGCCCTGGGCTGAGAAGGCAGGATGCAACTCCAGCACACCCAAATCATCCCAGCTTTCCCTGCCACCTGCCCCTGCACTTCATGCACTGAAAGTTCATGCAGTGATGCTCAGGCCTCCAACAGCAGCAGGGCCTCCAGTGGCCACAGCAGGAACACCAACTGGCACACCCAGCACTTGGAGCCAATCAGGGCAGCAGTAGCCCTGCGCATTCCTGCTCCCCTCCTCTCCCACTGGCTTGCAGAGGGGAAACAGTTCTCCCTGCAGGACAAGAAACTCCTACAATCAGGGGAGCTTGCCCACATGCCTGGCAGCAAGGCAGGAGCCTCAGCAGAGGCAAAAGTGAGGAAAAGGAGCCCAAGACACCCAAGTACAGGATATGGGGTTTTCTTCTGCACAAAAAACAAAATTGCAAGCTGTTATATGGGCCTTACAAGTACATCCATCCACTCCAACTAACCTTTTTTTTCAGACAGTGCTAATGTTTGCAGTGTGATGTGTCACAGTAAAATCACCACCATTCATACTAACCAGAAAGATCTTTTTCAATTATTTCATACTCTCCAGTTTGGTATTCAGTCACATCATGTCTCCTGTTTTATAGGTCATTCTCACTCCCAACAGCCAGGACCTCTCACTAAAAGAAAAGGCTACAGACAGATTGCTAGCTACTGTCACTGTTACTCTCTCAGATGCCATTCAACAGGTTATAAATTGTTTAAATTCTAGTAAAGATGAAACTACACAGCAAAAAGGCAATTCAATCAGGTAAAATAAAAAAAGCTAAGAAGTGTCCTTAGGAGAGATCTTCATACTGAACAATGAAAGCGCCCAGTCCAGTCCTAATTTGAGGTTGAGGTTATGCTTTTGCCTTTCCAGAGAGTGTTAAACAGTCTATCTTGGCACCAGAGCATATTGTCTGGCTGTACCATGGATCCACACCCAGAGAAAAAAGTTGATTTTACCTCTCAAGAAGCTGATGCTCAGTCCTATGACGGTGATTCCTTGGAGACCGCACCATAACAAATAGAAAAGGATGGGCTAGACCTGACCTAGGGCCAATTAAAGAAGTTGACCCAGGATACCCAGGAGATGGTAACCAAAAATAGGAATCAAAGGTCTGAGTAGGTGACTAAATGTGTAGAGATAACCAAACTGGAAGTTACATAAAATGAGGGGACACAAAAGTTATCAATATTCTTAAGATAAAATACAAAATTATATCTTAATTATAGATAAGATTTTGTCTTTTCAAAATCTCCTTACAAGAGATTTCAGCTAATTGACCTAGAATAAAATCTGACTAGTCTATTTATAACTTCTAAAATTGTAAAAAGTTATTATAATTCAATTTGGTCAAAAATATATTTGAGCACACTCTGATCTTTTAAAGATGCTTGTCTGTCCAATCTGTTAACTGTATACTTGTTTCTTTATCTGTTTGTCACATCAGAGAAGAGTTGTTCTTTATTTGAACCCAATGATTTTTCCTCTTTTCTGTTTTCTTTTGCACCTTTGGATTATTTGATTAAAGCTGAATTAGGATTATAGACTTAGAAAGTGTGCTTCCACCCAGGTTGCCAGTTGGTCAAAATGATGCTAAAATTGGTTGTGTAAATGTAATGTATATTGTTTATTATGATTTAAGGGTATCTCATTGTTCAAAAATAATGTGTTAAATGTTGTGATTCAGTTTTCATAAGTCATCAAAAAATTATTAAGATATTTAAACAAAAATCCCTTAGGGTGGGGGGGGTGGATTATTGGACAGGACTTCAACTGATGAATAAGAAAGCAGCTGCCTGGTGCTATTACCCAGTTTTTGTTCATTAATGGAAGCCCCAATGATTTCCATAGTCTTATGGGAGACACTCAAATAATTATTATTAAAATATATTATTGTGTCACTTCTGGGAAGATGGTGGAGCAATAAGCAGCAGAGAAAACAGCCTCTCTGAAAGTAGCCATCTAGATGTGGAACTATACCATCATGAGGAAGACAAGAAGGAAGGAAGTGCGTCCTCTGGACCCAAGTAGAGTCTGAAGTGTGAATTGAAGTCCACAGATAGAGTAAAAAGAAAAACTTCAATGAAGAAGAAGGCGGTAGGTGGTGGTGCCTTTGCCTGGAGCTAGCCTCACTGCAGGAGGGGAGCTTTTGGAACCTCGGGATGCACAGTCATGATGACAGTGGAAGCTGGTGACCCCAGAGGCTTCCACAGACTCAGCAGTGGAGGGGAGTGGTGGACGTGGAGGACTGCACTGGCTAGCGATGAATGCAAAGTACTTGGTCCACCTGCAGGAGAGAGCAATTAGCTGGGAGCCATTTTGGAGTAGGTTGGATTAGCCCAGAACCAGAACTGCTGCTGGTTTCCTCCAGCAGCTCCTAGCTGGTTACAGACCTGTGGAAATTGTTTGGACTGCAGCAAACCCAGTGAGTCTGGTCTTGGGTGAGGTCTGCTCAGGTTATCTACTACTCCACCATTAAGCATCAACTGGCTTGATCAACTGGTGGCATGATTCAGGATGCTGTCTCCACAGGCTGTCTACTAATGTCTTGGTTACTTTTACTGTTTTCTCATTGCTGGGACAAAATACCTGACACCCAAAATGAAGGAAGGAAAGGATTATTTATCTTACAGTTTTTGGAGGTTTTAGTCCATAATCAGCTGGTTCTAGGCAGGATGGCATGATACTGGGACAACACTTCAAGGCAGCAGCCAGAGCAAAAAGGGAGAAATGAGCTAGACTCTTCTCCTCCTTTATATTGCACACAGGCCACCATCCCCCTTCAGGGCAAGGGTAGCACTCACAAAATCTCCTAGCCCTCCTTTGCACAGGATGAGGATATTAACACAGTAAAAGTTCTGGTTCCCTGCTGAGTCTCTCAGTTAAACTTCTAAACTTCTCAAATTGACACAATGTATCAACCATAACAATCAACCCCTTGTCAACTTGGCAACTGTATGGGGTATGCTATGTCCCCCCAAGTCCTCATATAATTTTGATGGGGCTGAGTTATTGGTTTGTTATTGGTTTGTTGATTGACAATGTGAGCGCTGTGCCCGCCCAGGGGTGGAGCTGAGATACAGTGTAAGGGAAGGTGGGTCTTCCTCTTGCACTTCCGTTTCCGCCTCCTCTTCCTTCCTGTCTCTCTCGCCAGCGGCGCTTGTAGCTTGCAGCTGCCATGAACAGTAGCCCCATCACCCCATGCTGCCTTGGAGCCAACTTTATGGACTGAAACTCCTGAGAAACTGTAAGAATAAACCTTTCCTTCCCTAATTTTGGGCGTCAGGTATTTTGTCTCGGCAACGAGTAAAAAGTAACTAAGACAGCAACCAAACATATTTCTTTAAATCAGCCTCCAGATACAAAGGCATGCTTATTTTTTAACAATTTGCAACTTAACCAATTCTTAAGAACCAGCATTAAGTCTATCCACATTATATTACATTAGAAACATAACATTTTGTCCTTGGACCCCCAAAGACTCATGCACATCTCTTTATGCAAAAGGCATTTAGTCCATCTACAAAAGTTGTCAAAGTCCTAACAGTTTCGGCATTGCTGAAAAGTTCAAGTTTCAAGTCTCCTCCAAGATGGAAGGCAAACTTTTTGCTGCATACCCCTGTACAAATGAAAACAAAGTTACACACTTCCAACATGCAATGGCGCAAGATAAACATTACCATTCCAAAAGCTGCAAATGGGAGGGTACAAAGGACTGGGACCAAAATAAATCCAAAATCCAGCTGGGTAAATGTTAATTTCTATAGTTACTCTTCCAGCATCTGAAGCAATCTGTGGCAAATTGTGAGCTTCAAAGGGCTTGTGTGGTTCCACCCCTACTGCACGTCTGGTGGTTTTAGCTCCCACTGCTTCTCTCTTGGGCTTGATCTGCTCAATCACTGCAGGTTTTCTTAGATGATCCATGTTCTTGGCTTTTCCAAACTTCTGGGGTCTCCATTGTACCTTTGGCTCCACACTCACAGCTTCACATACTGGATCTCAGGGGCACACTTCCTGGCCTCCCAGGCCTTCTGAAACTAATGTAGAAGCCTTTTTAATCTCAGAACCCTTGCATTCTGTATGCATCTAAAACCAGCACCAGGTGGATGATGCCGAGGTCTGCTGCTAGCTGGAGGAGTAGCCAGGCTTTCCTCTCTCTTGGCTGTAGGAGTCGAGGCCTGGATCACTGGGCACTCTGAACCTGATTGTGAGGAATAGATTCTTTATGCTCCTGCCATTCTGGAACCTGCTGAGGCTGCTGCCACCATTCTGGAACATGGTGCTCTGAGGCTTTCTCCTCTAAGCAAAGTCTTTCACTGTTGCAGTTTTGAGACTGCAAAGTTTGGGGACCAGTTACCTCTTCCTGTGATGCCTGCAGGCCACCTTTTTAAATTTTCTGTTCCTTCTGAGCAATTGAGATCTCAGTTCTACCTTTACAGTCCACAGCTTTACTGGAGCTTCCTTTCTGGCCAAATTCACAATGTTTTCAATCTTCCTGCTGGGCTGTTTGCTCTTGATTCATAACATAAATCTGGCTAAAAACCCCCAACAATAACCATGCCACTGCCTCAACATTTGACTGCCTTGAAATTTCTTCTGCCAGATTAATCAGTCTGCTGCCCTTAATCTCAGTCTCGTGCAAAGTCTCTGTATATGAGCAAAATGCAGACAAACTTTCTGCCAAGCCATAACACATCTGCTGGAGTCCATTAACCAGTACAGTCTTCCCTCTTGCTAGCAGAAACCTCCTGAGCCTGGTCTTTACTGGTAGGCTTCCTATCAGCCTTCTGGTCTCCTGAGCTCTGACCAGAATCTCCTGTACAGAACAGCCTCAGCCGTTCCAAGGCTACTCTTTCAGATGACATCTCTGAAGCTTTCCAAACCCTTCCCACAAGCCAGTCCCAAAGGTTCTTGAACCACATGGTCAGGTATAGTCACAGCAATGACACCACTCATGCTACCAAATTCTGTCTTGGTTACTTTTTCTTTTCTCTCATTGCTGAGACAAAATACCTGACACCCAAAATGAAGGAAGGAAATGTTATTTATCTTACAGCTTTTGCAGGTTTTAGTCCATAATCAGCTGGTTCCAAGGCAGGGTGACTTGATACTGGGGCAAAACTTCAAGGCAGCAGCCAGAGCAAAAAGGGAGAAATGAACTAGACTCTTCTCCTCCTTTATATTGTACACAGGTCACCACTCCCTTTCAGGGCAGGGGTAGCACTCACAAAATCTCCTAGCCCTCCTTTGCACAGGATGAGGGTACTTACACAGTAAAAGCCCTGGCTCCCTGCTGAATCTCTCAGTTAAACTTCTAAGCTTCTCAAGTTGACACAATGTATCAACCATAACAACTAGTGAACTGAGAAAGAATCCTGGAAGTGGACTCTTTGTTTTTTTTTTCTTATTTCTTTATTTTGTTTTCCTTTATTCAGTTTGTTTTTTATTTCTCTTTTTCTTTCATTTTTTTATGAGTGTAAAAGTGGTTCCTATCCACTTTGTGGGTGTGGTTCTGTCTTGCTCTACCTTTTCTCTCTTTCACCCCTCTTTTCTATCAAACTTCTGCACTGGTTTCTCCAAGTACCACTCCAGTAATTAAACTAAAAAAGAAAACAAATGAGAAGACACTTAAACAAGATTTAACCCCAGACATCCAGTTCACCAAAAGCAAGCCCAGGGGGAAATGAGCTGGGGCAATCCAAAAGCCCCCTATCAGATCTCTCTGAAGTGGTAACAAAGCAATTGAATGAGGCTCTGGAAAAAATGAAACCAGAAATAATCTGTCAAATAACTGCAGAGATTACCAAAATATACACCATGCTTAGTGATATTAGAGCAGACACAGACAAAATATACACAAGCTTAAGCAAATTATGGAAGCACAACATAAGAAACAAATGGATTCCATAAAGCAGATTCAAGCACATATCCAGGAGAATAAAAACTCCACTCAAAGTATTCAAAGCACATTAGGCCAATGTGAGGACAGGATCCCAAATATTGAAGACAGGCTTGGAATTAGCAACCAGGAAAAGAAAGATTTCTCAAAACAAGCAAGGAACCATGAGAAATCTTTCCAGCAGCTTCTAGATGAGACAAAGAAGAGTAACTTGTGATTAATTGGAATCAATGAACAAGCAGGAGATACCACAAATGATCTTAAAAATGTTCACAGACATGGTGACAGAAAACTTTCCTGGTAGAGAAAAAGAACGGGACATACAAATAAGTGAGGCATATACAACTTCAATTAGCAATGATCAAAGCAAATCTACATTCAGGCATACTATAGTCAAGATTCCAGAAATTCAACACAAGAACACAATCTTAAAAGCTGTTCGGGAAAAGAAACAAATCGCCTATAAAGGAAAGCCCATCAGAATTACAGCTGACTTCTCAGCACAAACTCTCAAGTCAAGGATAGCTTGGAGTGAAGTACTCCAAGTTCTAAAGCAAAACAACTTTCAACCCAGATTGATGTATCCCACAAAACTATCTTTCAAAATTGATGGAGAAATAAGATATTTCCATGACAAAGAATATCTGAGGAAATTTATGACCACCAAACCATCACTTGAAAATGTTTTGAAGGACATTCTAGAAAGAGATAATAAGGACTACAACTCCATGAACCCCAACAGAAAGAATCCACCAGGAAAGGCAAACAATAACAGGGAAGGGAAAAAAGGGGGAGCCAATAACAGGAAAACAAGGATAAGTCAATACATATCAGCTTTAACCATCAATTTCAATGGTCTCAAATCACCAGTCAAAAGACACAGAGTCACAGAATGGATCAAGAAGCAAGAGCCAACAATATGCTGCATACAAGAAACACATTTAATTCAAAAAGAAATTCATAGACTGAAAGTCAAAGGATAGAAAACAATACTCCATGCAACAGGAATCCAGCAAAAAGCAGGGGTAGCTATTCTATTTGCAGACAAAGTGAATTTCAAGCCAAGACTGATTAAGAGAGATAAAGAAGGTCACTATATCTTTGTGAAGGGAGCAATCCAAGAGGAAGAGATAACAATCCTAAATATATATGCAGCAAATACCAGTGCACCTCGCTATATAAAAGAATTATTAATGGACATGAAAAATCAACTAAGCCTTAATACAATTGTATTGGGAGACCTCAATATCTCACTGTCACAAAAAGACTGATCAACTAGACAAAAAATCAATAATGGATTCTCAACAAGATGGCGGAATGGTAAACAGCAGGGTAAGCAGCCTCCCTGAAAGATACAGTCCAGATGCTGGAATATAGCAACATGGGGAAGACAAGAAGGAGGGAGGTAGGTCCTATGGACCCATGAAAAATCTAAAGTGAGAATTGAAGCCCACAGAAAGTGTAAAAAGAAACAAAGAAGCAGGGCGGTAACTGGCAGTGCCTCTTCCTGGAGCCAGACCCACTATGAGAAATGAGTTGCTAGAACCTGGGGATGCACGATCAAAGTCCTGTGGCCATGGCCATGGCAGCGACCCTGTAGGCCTCTGCCCAGAGAGGCAGCATTAGAGGAGAGTAGCAGTGGATGGGGGAGCAGACCTGGAGGACTAAACTGGTGAGTGCAGCAAACCCCAACCTTTGGTGAGGGAAAGCAAGGCACTTGCAGCCATTCTGGGGCAGGAGCCGCTCCTAGTTTGGCATAGTCCCATGGAAATTGCTCCAACTGAGCGCTGGAGCATCCTGGCGGGTGACTGGCTCGGTCTGGAGACCACGGCTCCATGCACGCCCTTGGGGTGACAGTGGAAGATTTGTGGATAACCACCCCAGGTTCACAGGCAGCAGCCCCACCCCCATGCACTGTGCCAGACATCAGGGAGCCAAGGCGGACTGGAGAAAAGCAGCAGATAGCGCTGTAATAGCACACACATTTGTCCAGAACAACCCAGGAATATGTCAAGACAAAGAAGTAAAAGGCAGTCTCTGACCTCCAATCCAAGCAGAACAAATCCAGGAGAAGCAAATGCAGAAGAGGTTGGGAGTCCCACAATTAAAGTCTCTGAGGTGATGACAATTGGAGTAAAGAAACAACTTCATGAGGCTATAAAAGAAATTAGAACAGAAATACTAACTTGACTAAAAGAAGAAATGAAAAACATAATAAAAGAATTGCTAGGCATCTCTAAAGGAGACATAGAGGAAAAATGGAGCATAGGAAAATGAGGGAAACCTGGAATGAACAATACAAAAAAGATTTAGAATACATAAAACAGATTCAAAGAGATTACCAAGAAATCAAAAACTCCAATGAAAGTTGGCAGAACCACCTGAAAGAAACTAAAGACAGACTTTAAAAACTTGAAGACAGGTTTGCAGCTTGTGATCGTGAAAGGAAAGATTGCTTAAAAATAACAAGAAACCTGGAAGTAACCATACAACGTCTGTAAGACAACCCAAAGAAACATAACTTAAGAATAAAAGATGTGAGTGAGAAAGCAGGGGTTAATACAAATCAAATTAAAAGCCTATTTACAGAAATAATTTCAGAAAATGTTCCAAGCATGGGAAGAGGAAGTGACTTTCAGATAAGTGAAGCATATAGAACTCCAGCTAAACATAACCAAAATATACCTACACCCAGACATATAATAATCAAGATCCCAGAAATTCACCACAAAAACAAAATATTAAAAGCTATTAGAGGAAAAGAAAAGCAGATCACCTACAAAGGAAAACCCATCAGAATCATGACAGACTTCTCAACACAAACCATCAGGTCAAGAAGAGCTTGGAGTGAAGTATTTCAAGCTCTGAAAGAAAACAACTTCCAACCCAGATTGGTGTACCCTGCAAAACTATCTTTCAAAATCAACATAGAAACAAGAGACTTTCATGACAAAGAACAACTAAAGGAATTTATGACAACCAAGCCAACCCTACAAAGAATACTGAAGGACATTTTAGAGAGAGATAAAAAAAAAGTCCACAGCTCCAGAAACAGCGGCAGAGGAATATCACCAAGCAGGGCAGACAACTGAAAAATCCATCATTGGGATTTGAGTCCATTATTGTTTTCAGTGAGCTGTTTAGTTTGATCTTATTCTACCTCGACCTGTCTAATTTTATTATATATGATGACATAGCTATTTCAAAGATAGCAAAATATGTTAGGGTAACCTTTATTGATATTTGATCACCTTGTTTTGAAACCCTGTATTGCTTTCATTGTTCTGTTTTGAGTGATTTTAACTTATTTTCATTTGTTTGATCATATTATAACAGATGATATGAGCAACTGCTTAGAAGATAATATGAGGCATTATAGAAATCAACATTGTATTACTATGTATTGCTTCCATTGTTTTATTTGTTATAGGCTTTATTCAGTACTATTTTGTTTGATCATATTAGGCCCGATGGTACGGGCAGTTATTTTGAAGATAACAAGAGGTATTACAAGGGGAAAGGAGGAAGGAAGGAAGGGATAAGGAAAAAGACATAGATTTATATGTGGGTATACATAAGATGGTCAAAATGACTATACTACTAAGTGCATTAACTGGTGAGAGAGAATAGTTGATACTCATATGATTAGGTCAATTTTACATGTCTATATCTGTCAATCTGAGCAACCCCTTTGAAGGTAACGATATACAATGTTACAACCACTGTCAAATTCCAATCATCTCATTTTGTAAACCTATAATGTTACAGTATTGGATTTGTTGTTGTTGTTTGTTGGTCCCGTTTGCTTTTTGTTTCTCTTTTCTGTGACCATTGTTTTATTTTTTATTGGTTTTATTCTGTACTATTGTGTTTGATTATATTAGGCCTGATGATATGGGCAGTTATTTTAAAGACAACAAGAGGTACTCTAAGGGGAAAGGAGGAAAGAAGGAAGGTAAAAGGAAAAAGACATAAATTTATAAATAGGTATGCATAAGATAGCTAAAATGACTATATTACTAATGCATTAGCTATTGAAAAAGAACAGCTAATACTCATGTGATTAGATCAGTTTTACATGTCTATATCTGTTAATCTGAACAACCCCTTTGAAAGTAACGATATGCAACATTACAACTACTGTCAAATTCCAATCATCTGATTTTGTAAACCTATAATATTATAGTATTGGATTTGTTGTTGTTTGTTTGTCTCTTTTGCTTTTCATTTATCTTTTCTGTGTCCATTTTCTCTTAAATAAAAAAATCAATAATGAAATATTAGAACTAAATCAAACTTTTGAATAAATGGAATTAATAGATGTCTATAGAGTGCTCCTCCCTACAACATCAATACATTGTTCTCAGCTGCACATAGGACATTCTGTAAAATAAACCATATATTGACTCAAAGAACATGCTTAAGTAAGTGTAAAGGAATTGAAATTATTCCACACATACTATCAGACCACAGTGCAATGAAATTGGAAATCCATGCCAAAGAAAACCATAAGAACTTCATCAACACATGAAAATTAAATAGCACCCTACTGAACAATCAATGGGTCACAGAGGAAATTAAAGAAGAAATCAGACAGTTTTTATAGTTGAATGATAATGACAATACAACATACCAGAACTTGTGTGACACAATGAAAGTAGTCTTAAGAGAGAAATTTATAGCAGTAAATACCCATATCAGGAAAACAGAGCAAGCACATATAAACATCTCAATGTTGAACCTCAAGCTTCTAGAAAAAGAAAAGCAGGCTAAACCAAAAGCTAATACAGGGGAGGAAATTATAAAGATCAGGGTGGAAATTAACACACTGGAGACTAAAAAAAAATACAAAGAATCAATGAATTCAAGAGTTAGTTTTTTGAAAGATCAAATAAAATTGACAAACCCTTGGCCAGCCTTATCAAAAAAAAGGAAAGAAAACATTTAAATCCATGCAATTAGGAATAAAAAGGGTGAAATCACAACAGACCCTGTAGAAACCCAAAAAATCATCTATACCTACTTGGAAAACTTGTATTCTAATAAGATGGGAAATACAGAAGAAATGGACAAATTCCTAGATACATACGAATTACCAAAGCTGAATCAAGAAGATATAAAAATCTTAAATAACCCAATGCCAATAAATAAAATCGAACATGCAATTAAAAACCTATCAACAAAGAAAAACCCAGGCCCTGTTGAATTCACTGCTAAATTCTACACAAAATTTAGTGAAGACTTAACACCACTACTTCTCAAACTCTTGAATGAAATTGAAAGGGAAGCAATACTGCCAAATTCATTCCTGGAAGCAAGCATTACTCTGATTTCAAAACCAGAAAAGGACCCAACTAAGAAAGAGAATTATAGGTTAATTACCATAATGAACATTGATGTGAAAATCCTCAGTAAGATAACTGGCAAACACACTGCAGCAAATTGTCAAAAAGATTGTACACCATGATCAAGTGGGATTCATTCCAGGGAGATAGGGATGGTTCAACATGCATAAATCCATAAATGTAGCATACCATATTGACAGATCCAATGATAAAAATCATATGATCATCTCAATAGATGCAGAAAAACCTTGGACAAAGTCCAGCACCCATTCATGACAAAAATCCTAAAGAAAATTGGAATAGATGGTCTATCTCAAGCTGATTAAAACCATCTATGACAAACCAGCAGCCAACATCATACTAAATGGACAAAAACTGAAAGCTTTCACTCTAAAATCAGGAACAAAAAAAGGATGTCCACTGTCTCCACTCTTATTCGACACAGTCCTGGAAACTTTTCCAGTGCAATTAGACAAGAGAAAGAAATACAAGGAATAAAGATAGGAAAGGAAGAAGTTAAACTATCATTATTTGCAGATGACATGATACTTTACTTAGATGACCCCAAAAACTCCACCAAAAGACTTCTAGACTTAATAAGCAAATTCAGTAATGTAGCTGGTTACAAAGTCAACACTCAAAAATCAGTAGCCTTCTTGTACACAAATAACAAACCCATTGAGAGAGAAATCAGGGAAACAATACATTTTACAGTAGCATCAAAAAATGAAATACCTAGGAATTAATCTAATGAAGGATGTAAAAGACCTCTACATTGAAAACTACAGTACTCTGAAAAAGGAGATTGAAGAGGACATTAGAAAATGGAGAGATATCCGGTGCTCTTGGGTAGGAAGAACCAATATAATGAAAATGGCCATACTTCCAAAACTGTTATACAGATTCAGTGCAATCCCAATAAAAATTCCAATAGTATATCTTACAGCATTAGAGAAAACAATCCTAAAATTCATCTGGAACCAGGAGAGACCTATAATAGCAAAGGGGATCTTGGGCAACAAAGACAAGACAGGGGACATCACAATCCTTGACTTGAAATTATACTATAAAGCTACTGTGATAAAATCAGTGTGGTACTGGCAATAAAACAGACCTGAAGATCAATGGAATAGATTAGAAGATGCAGAAACAACTCTAGACACACTAAGGTACCTTATCTTTGACAAAGGTGCCAAACACATTCACTGGAAAACAGATAGCCTCTTTAATAAATGGTGTTGGAAAAACTGGCTTTCCACATGCTGAAGATTAAAACTTGACCCGTATCTTTCACCATGTACTCAGCTAAAATCAGAATGGATTAAAGATCTTAATATTAAAATAGAAACATTAAATCTGCTGAAAGAGTAGGTAAAAGTCTTGACATTCATGTAGGCAAAGACTTAATGAACAAAACCCAGATTGCACAGGAACTATCACAAAGAATCAGCAGATGGGATCTCACCCTGCTGAAAAGCTTTTGCATGGCAAGAAAATCCACCAAGAGAGTGAAGAGACAACCCACAACGTGGGAGAAAATGTTTGCCAGCTGTTCCTCAGACAAAGGATTACTATCGAGAACATAAAATGAACTAAAAAAAAAATCAGTCCTCTCAGATTTAAAGATGCAATCCAAAAATGGGCATCTGAGGTGAACACACACTTCTCAGATGAAGAAATACAAACAGCAAATACATATGTGGAAAAATGTTCAACATCACCGGTCATTCAAGAGATGTAAATTAGTTAAAACAACATTGAGATTTCACCTCACCCCAGAAAGAATGGCTAGTATCAAGTAATTAACCAATAACAAATGCTGGAAGGGCTGTGGGGAAAAAGGAACCCTTGTCCACTGTTAGTGGAAATGCAGACTGGTGCAACCACTGTGGAAATCAGTGTGGAGATTTCTCAAAAAACTAGGATTGGAAGTCCCATTCGACCCAGCTATTTCCCTTCTGGGTATCTTCCCAAAAGAAGTAAAAACATCATACCACAGTGATACATGTGCACCCATGTTTATAGCAGCACAGTTTGTAATTGGCAGATCTTGGAAACAACCCAAATGCCCAATGACTGAGGAATGGATAAAAAAGATGTGGTATTTCTATACAGTGGAGTACTACTCAGCCATAAAGAATGACAAACTGGAACTTTTATAAGTAAATGACTGCACCTTGAGAAAATATTTATGAGTGAAATAAAACAAGCATGTATAAACATCATATTGTTTCATTGGTGTGACAAACTGAAAGAAAAAACACATACATGTCTATGTATATAAAAAATAGTTAAGATAGTTTTTTAAAAAAGAAGAAAAATGGCCTCCTTAGTCATCCACATGGCCTGTTCAGAAGCAAATTCAATGCCTCCCCTCTGTAGGTTCTGCCTTCCTTTCTACACCTTGTCCTACTCTTTTTGTCCCAGAGAGAATGACCTCAGCCAAAACAATGACTCAGGTCATACTTGCCTTTACTTTAACCCACTGTGAGCCATTTAGGGTTGACTTTTGGATGCCTTAAGAAGTTTTTGATGTGCTATAAGATTTAGGTTTTTTGCATGTGGACATCCAGTTGTTCCAGTATATTTATTGAAGGTACAATCTTTTCTCCACTTAATTGCTTTTGCATCTTTGTCAGAAATCAATTGTCTGTTATGTGGGTATCTATTTTTGGATTTAATGTTGGTAGCTTGGTGGTTTGTCTATCTTGATATCAACACCATTTTGTCATGATTAATGTAACTTTGTGATAAGTCATGAGATTGGGGAGGGTTAGAACTCTAACATTGTTCCTTTATCAAAGTTGTTTAGACTATTCTGAATCTTGTATTTCTAAAAAAATGTAAGAATCAAAATACTAATTTTTATAAGAAATAATATTGGCATTTTGAAAAAATATATTATTACAATATGTTCACATTGGTGATTGTCAAAAGATTAAATTTTCTAGACAATAAGATTTTTTATTTAAAGATTCTCTGATACAAGCCGGGTGTGGTGGTGCAGGCCTTTAATCCCAGCACTCAGGAGGCCGAGGTAGGAGGAGCGTTGTGAGTTCGAGCCCGGCCTGGGCTATAATGTGAGTGTAAGGCCAGCCTGAGTTACACAGTGCGACCCTGCCTCAAAAAACCAGGGCCAGGAGTTTGGCTCAGTGACTTAAGCGCCTGTCTGACAGGTGCGAGGTTGTGAGTTCAATCCCTCGTGCCAAAAAGAAAAAAAAATGCTCTGATACAAAGGTTTTCATATAGCTGACAACTGATTGTTATTAACCTCATGGTGTATTAAATGTATTCATGCCTCCAGATGTACAGGTCTTCCAAAATGTAAAACGGATAATTTATGGTGACAGAATATTGTTTCAGATTCACACCTCTGCCTTTAACAAAAACTTATGAGATGTACATCCTGCTAAAGGTCAACAAGTTTGGTAAAATCCTTTTGTGTATTAAATAGGGATGAATGACTAAAAGGGGGTATTTTATGTCAAAATGGATATTCAGGTGTGTTACAAAATATCATCATGATTGTCATGCTATAATATTAGGCATGGTTTTGATTTCTAATTTTCTGTGTAAAATATGTAGTTTGTTAACATTCTATAGGGATTCAAATGTTAAAACATCCATGGTTAGTTGAAATAGTGGTTCCATTTTATGTTCTAATGTGTTTGACATTTAGATAAGACAGTAACATTAAGCTTACTGCCTCCAAAGGAAAAAGACAGAAATCTGTATATATGTATATGTAAGATAGCTAAAATGACTACATTGCTGAATGTATTTGTTATTGAGAAAGAACGGTTAATACTCATATGATTAGATCAATTTTACATGTCTGTATCTGTTAATGTAAACAACTGTGTCGAAGGTAACAATATGCAATATCACAGCCATTGTCAAGTTCCTATCATCTTGTTTTGTAAGCCTATAATGTTACTGTCTTGGATTTGCTGTTGTTGTTTGTTTGTCTATTTTGCTTTTTGTCTTTCTTTTCTGTGTCTTTTTTCTCTTAAATAAAATTTTCAAAAATTAAAAAAAATAAGCTCACTGCCTCCATTACAATGTAATGTCATCAAACTTTTCTTCTGGATGTTCAACAACTGAGGTTTGGAGATCAAATATTAGAGAGATAGATGGGCTAAGAGGAGAGCTGATATTTTGGCCCTAGCCCTCCAAGGTCAGTGAGGACCCAGGACTTAAGAAATCTTCTGCTGTGACACGCTATACTCCATGAGTCCCTGATCTTCTGATCAAGGAGATTGTGGAACCACAGAGGAAAATGATCTGTGGTATATAGTGTGCCTAAAGAGAGTCACCAGGAGAAAAAATATATCTCCTAAACTTTCACAAAAAGGAACTTGATCAAGCAGTGGCCATTACTCATCCAGTCAGCTGACACTGACAGAAGTACTAAGAAGGGCTAAGCATGGTTCCGAGGTAATTCCTGAGGAGACTTAACTGACCTTAATACATAGCAAATATTTAAGTTAATTAATACAGGTCTCACTTTAACTTGGTCTTGAATATTCAGCAGAAAAGTATAACCACAAGAAAGAAAATTGTATGCAAAGTCCTCCAGATACAGCTCCTCCAACTTCAACTGACCACCCATCACTTGTAACTATAAAACAGAAAAGGAGGTGGGTGATATTGGGAGTGGTTGAAGCTGGAATTTGACCACACCTCCGAGGGTGAGACAAGGCAATCAAGAACAAAGACTGGAGCCCTCTCCTGTGAGTTGGTGCCATATGTTGGCTGACTGGGGAAGAGCCAGATGCCAGCCCTCTCCTGTGGGTCAGTGTCACTTGCGGACTGTGGGGGAGGAGAACAAAAAGTCAACAAGAAGCTAAGACCTCCTGTGAGTTGGCACCATGAGTGGGCTGACTGGGGGAGAGCCAGACACCAGCCCTTTCCTGTGAGTTGGAGCTATTCATGGACATCAACTCTCTCCTGTGATTCAGCACCATTTGCGGACTTCAGAGGAGGAGAACAAGACGTCAACCAGAAGCTACGACCTCCTGTGAGT
This sequence comes from Dasyprocta punctata, assembly GCA_004363535.1. NCBI lineage: Eukaryota > Metazoa > Chordata > Mammalia > Rodentia > Dasyproctidae > Dasyprocta > Dasyprocta punctata. Next base: position 60,129 of record RJWM01007644.1, on the reverse strand, counting down.
CAGTACCATGAGTGGGCCGCTGTGGGGAGAGCCAGATGCCAGCCCCTTTCAGCGTGCAGTCAGGGAGACAAGAAGATCCAACATTCCTCCCATCCTCTCCACTCCCCCACTTAAGCAACCAACTGATCGGGAGACACACAGGCTGTGATGGTAGCTTAATACTTACAGCGTTTAGTGTTTCACTGACTTTGCAGGCCTAAAACTGGTAGTCTGATCATCTATTCAGAGAATAACATTACACAGTATACCATCTATGGGAGATCCCCTTCTGAAGGTGGTGGCCATTGTTAATTCCCTATTATCTTGTTTTGAAATCCTGTATCATTCTCGTTGTTTTGTTCGGTTGGGTTTTGTTCTGTTTATCTTGTTTGATTTTGCTGTATGTGATGGCATGAGCAGCTATTTTGAAGATAACAAGATATATTATGGTAGCCATTTTGGATTTACTATTATCTTGTTTTGAAGTCCTGTGTTGCATTCAGTGTTTTGTTTTTACTGGTTCTATTCTGTTTTTGTTTTGTTTGATTTTACTATGTCTGAAGGCATGTGCAGCTACTTTGAAGACAACAAGAGGCATTATGGTAACCATTGTTGATTTCTTATTATCTTGTTTTGAAATCCTGTGTCACTTACTATCTTATTTTGATTGGCTTTATTCTGTTTTCTTTTGCTTTGTTTTATTCTCTCTAAAATAAAATTTTTTATAAAAAGAAGAAAGACTGCATGGGAAGAGCCACAGAAACTAGTGACTCCAGACCCCAAAACATCAAGCCCTTATGTTACCATACATGCAAGCTACTAGTCAACAGGGTGTCATGTGACATTAAATTGCTAAATGTGCAAATAAATGCCCCTACAGTGGTTGAGCAGTTCCTTTCCTCCCATCAGGAGAGAGGGCTCCACCTCACCTTTCATCTTTTATTTTCCCATCCTCTCATGATCCTTTCCCCCAGGAACATCAAGAACCATGCCAGACATAGTACTACTCCCCAACACATTTAATTCACTGAGTCTAGTTTTGGCCCAAGAATCACATTTTTAAAAGTATCCTATGTCAGTCTACTGAACATGTAGTGATGAGACTCACTACTTAAGTAGCCTTGCCAGAAACATGGAAGAACAAACAGGAATGCTGCTATATGATGCCTTTTTAAATTTCTTAACCAATTTTATTAAAATGTGATAATTGTGCACATTAACAGAGAATAGAAGCCGGGCGTGGTGGTGCACGCCTTTAATCCCAGCACTCGGGAGGCTGAGGTAGGCGGAGCATTGTGGGTTCGAGGCCGGCTTGGGCTACAACGCGAGCGCAAGGCCAGCCTGAGCTACATAGTGCGACCCTGCCTCAAAAAACCAGGGCCGGGAGTTTGGCTCAGTGCCTTAAGCGCCTGCCCTGGCAGGCGCGAGGTTGTGAGTTCAATCCCCGGTGCTGCAAAAAAACAACAACAAAAAAAAACAAAACAAACAAAACAAAACAAAAAAAACCAGAGAATAGTGTATTATTTCCATAGCACACAGCAAACACTGATTGAATCAGAATAGTTAGCATTTCTATTTCTTTATCATTTCCTTATGTTTTGAAACTTCTGTCCACTAGTTCTTAAACTTGAAACTGTTACATTGTTGCCCATGTGGGAGTGCACATCTCTAATCCCAGAACAAGGTAGGCTGAGACAGGAGGCTTGAGAAGATATTTCTTAATCAAAATTACAACATCCATGGCCAATAAGTGCATGAAAAGATGCTGAACATGGTTAGTCATTTGCATGTGAATTTTTTAAAAATGAATATTAAGAGTCATTGAAGATAAAGAAAATATAACCCTCATACTTTGCTGTTGGAAATGTAAAATTGTACAATCGTTATGAAAAGTTTGGCAGTTCTTCAAAATGTTAAATATACAGTCAGCATATGGCCCAGTAATTCTACCTCTAGGTTTATATCCAAACAAATTAAACATATGTTATACACACATGTACACAAAACAAAAAATCTTAAGAATGAATTTTCACAGCAGCATTATTGATAATAGCCCCAGAGTAGAACAAATCCAAACAAATCTCCATCAGATGATAAATGGATAGATAAAATGTGGTATGTATATTAAAGATTCTATGAAGCCATAAAAAAGAAAGAAATGCTACTGGGTGTCACAGCACATACATATATTGCCAGCCACTTGGGAGGCTGAGGCAGAAGCCTGAAATAAGACAGGACTCTATCTCAAAATAAAATTTAAACACACATCAGGTTTGGTGCGGCATGCTTCTAATCCCAGCATTGAGAGAGGCTGAGGAAAGAAGATTACTAGTTCAAGTTCCACCAGGGCAATTTAGCAAGACCCTGCTTCAAAAATGAAAGGGGAAAAACGCTGAGATGCAACTCAGGGGTAGAGTACCCCTGGCTTCAATCCTCAATACTGTCCAAAAAAATTTTTTAAAGGAATGAAGTGCTGACTCAAGCTTTGATACAGATAAATATTGAAAAGATTTGGCTGTTAAAGAAGCCAGTAACAAAAGATCTCATATATGATTCCACTGACATGAAATGTTTAGTCAGCAAATCCACAGAGATCCAAAGTAAAGTAGCAGCTGCTAATGTGTGGGGGTAAGGGGCTGGAAGATTTGACATTTCTTTTAGGGTAAAAATATGCTGGAATTATCAAGGTAAGGGTGTGCAATGTAGCGACTATATTAACAATCACCAGTGTGTATTTTCTTTCTTTCTTTCTTTTTTGGTAACAGGAATTGAACTCCCAATCTTGAACCTGCCAGTGGTGTGTATTTTCAAATGGCAAATTTTATGTAATGTGAATTATGTCTCACTCCCCCCAAAAAAAACTCACTTCATAAATAAAAAGCAATTTAAGGCAGCGGCTTCAGACCCATGCTTGTGCTTTTTTTCTTTTTTTGTTTTTTTTGGCACCGGGGATCGAATTCACGACCTCGCGCCTGCCAGACAGGCGCTTAAGCCACTGAGCCCAACTCCTGGCCCTGATTTTTTGAGGCAGGGTCGCATTATGTAGCTCAGGCCGGCCTTGCGCTCACGTTGTAGCCCAAGCCGGTCTCGACTCACAATGCTCCTCCTACCTCAGCCTTCCGAATGCCAGGATTAAACATGTGCGCCGCCGCGCCCAGCTTCATGCTTGTGCTTTATCAGAATCTGAGCCTCTCTGCAGCCCCAGCCTGCATCTTCCTCATGGTGGGGAGCTGAGTCCCACCCCCTCATTCAAGGCCTCAGTAAAGAAGGAAGACCTAGCCCAATTCATGTCCCCAGTACAGAGTGGCCACACTTCCAGACTCCATGTGGTCTGTTTCCCAACAGAGAGGGCTTGAACTGTCTCTGGCCAGGCACATGCTGGGTGCTACCCACAAGACTCACACAACAAGTGAGGCACACAAGTCAGACCTGAAACAGCAGAGCATACATCCCCTTCCTCTTCTCCAATAGAGTACTTAGAATATTTTCAATGGCAGATGTATAATCTGAGCCACAAAACAAATTTAAATGAAAGTAAAGGGATTTAGATTATAGAAAGTATTTTCCATACCAGCAAGGGAATATGTTTTAAAACTAAAAATTGAGATATCACTACATATTTTACAGACTTTAAAAGGATAAGGAGGTAAGAGAAGATTATAAACAACTTAAGTCCAATAAGTTCCATAACTTTGATAAAATGAACATATTTCCTGAAAGAAAAAAAAACTAATGAAGTTCATTTAAGAAATTGATACACTAAAAGCAATACACCCATTAAATAAATTAAATGAGGTAAAACCTCCCCACTAGTTTGAAGTTCAAATGTTTTCACTAGAGAATTTTACCAAACATTTAGGGAAGAAATAATGCCAGTTTTATACAAAGTTTTATATTATGTCTAACAGAAGGAAATATTTCTCAACTCATCCTTTAAGGCCAATTTTACTCATTTTTTTCAAAATGAAGACAGGGCCAGGGGTTTAGTTCAGCAGCACAAATGCCCGTCTGGCAAGGGCGAGACTGTGAATACAATCCCCGGTACAAAAAGAAAAAAAAAAAAGGCAAATATCTGGTTGTGGTGGCACAGGCCTATAATCTCAACACTTGAAAGGCTGAGGCAGGAGGCTTACTATGAGTTTGAGAACATCCTGAGCTACAGAGTGAGCTCAAATCCAGCATGAACTGCATAGTAAGATTCTGATTTTTAAAATGACAAAAAGTTCCCAGAAAATTAAACTATAGACCAATATCCCAGAAAAATAGATGCAAAAACTCTTAACATTTTAACAGATTGAATCTAGCAATATAAAAAAGAAAACATAATGATCAATTGGGAATTATCCTGAGAATACAAGGTAGATGTGCATTTGAAAATCAATCAGTGGAGCTCACCAGGTTGTGGAGAATCATGGTTATTTTACCAGTGTTTCTTTAGAGCTAGTATTAAAAAATCAAGTTTCCACCTTGTAAGCTCCACACAAAAACTTTGCATACACTCCCAGGTGATCTAACAGCTTAACACATGTTAATATCATCTTTCTCCTATTTCATTTAATGCTATATGTGTAGATAGATAGATAGATAGATAGTGATAAACAGGTATTTCTGATCCTGTTAACCATTAACTAGTCATCTTTACATATTTGTTAGTTTTACCCAGAAGGACTGCTTCTATCAACTCCAAGGACACAGGACCCTGTCAAACAAAAACTTTATGTTTTATGTCAAACAAAAACATTCAAACAATACCTGCTCTCCTTAAAACTGAGATGGATGGACATAGGACCAATGCGTCCTGATGCAAATGTTCTGAGATAGAAGATGCTGAAAGATTCCCTTATCACATTAAAATAAAATACAAAAATCTCAGCATTTCACCCTCAGGGAGTAGTCCTCTCTTGGCCTCACCTGCTGCTGTCTTGCAGTGTGTCAGTACTTCTTTTTCTATATTCTTTGACTATTGGTAAATTCCTTTTACTGCTTGCAGTACCAGCCCTACTTGCACGGTGCACTACATGGCATTTCAAGGAATCTAAAGAAGAAACAGATAATTGTCTTAAGGGATGCAGAAATAGCATTGGGAATAGTTAGATAATGTGCATGATGAAAACTTATCAATACAAAATAAAGGAAAACATCCATCATCTGATGGAGAGCATCTACAAAAGATCTACAACAAATATCACACTTAATAGTTAAAGGATTGAATGTTTTCTCCCTAAGAAAAGAAAGCACGGAAATCTGCCCTTATTATTCAATATTGCGTTTAAGATTTTGCCCAGTGTGATAAGAAAACCAAACTGGAAAGGAAGAAATAAAACTGAGCCTATCATCAACTTGCTTAAGTAAACAGTCCTATAGGATCTGCCAAGAAACCTTCTAGAAATAATAAATGACTTTAATTAGGATGTAAGATACAAGATCTATCATAAAACTGAAGAGACTCTAAAGAGAAGAAATAAGCATGGAAAAAAACGTGCTTATTTAGCCACTAAGGAAACGCCAGCTTGTCTCTGTCTTGCCGGTTAAGGAGTAAAGGTTGCACCCAGAAAGCAAGGGTCACCCGGCTTTGGAGTTACCTTCTTGATTTTGCTCATGGCGAGCTGTTTGGCGAAAGCATAGAAGGCATCTGCTCTCTGAAAAGTTCACCACAGCATAACATGCTTGCGTCAACACTACCGTGGAGAGAAAGAACTCACAGCCACTTAAAAAGCTTTGCTGTGGTCACAACAAAGGCACTTGTTCCCTCCTACTTCGTAAATTTTACACGAGTTTCCTGCCTGCACCATCTGATGACGCCACTGCTTAAATACAATTATCCTTAAGTGAGGTGAAATTGACCTTGTGGGAAGAGCCCGGCCCAGAACCTCCTGGGATACAATCTACCATTTGAGCTCTATCCTTGCACGCAGCAGGCTCAGAGCTAGGGCAATGGAGCAGGAGCCAATCAGCGATAAAGAGGCGGGTTGTATGAACTGTCCAATGACGTGGGCCTTAGTAGGCGAGTTCTTCCGGTATCATGGCGTGAAATTGTGAGTCCTGCGCGCCCTTTTGAGAGCTCTCTAACTTGCTAGGCCACCTTCTGTGACCTGCTGGCTGCACGCTGCATGGGAAGGACTCGGAGACCCTTGAAATCTCGCCATGGTGATGTTGTGGGACAGAAGACGGGGGTGGGACGGAATCGGGATGAGGTCTGAAAGGAAGTGGCCAGAACCAGCTAGGGGGAACTACAAGCTCCCTGCTTAGTTCCAGATCCTGAGGTTCTCCTGGTCTTTGGAATTTTGTCCCTTTTTCCCTGTGCAGGGTCAGGGTTAGTTCTTGGTTCCCTGCATCCTGTCCCCACCGTGGCACTCCGGGCCCACAATGGTGTCTGGGTGGCCCCATGCACGGCATCAGCTACACCAATCGGGAGAACGGGGAAGGATTTAGGTTGGAGAGGCTGGTTCACGTAGGGGTTGGAGCTGGGTGCAGCAGTGAGGTCCCTGGTCTCAGCCCGTTTAGTGGCAGACCTGGCGTTTATAAATGTCTGCGATGCAGAATCTCATATTCACAACTTATCTCAGATCTCTCTACCTTTTTATATTCAGAATGAATTACTAAATTTCCAACGTTTCCCCATAATGCCAAAGTCATAATAGGTGTTGATATGGGCTATGAGAAACCAAAGAAAGGTTTAATATTGCAGGTGTTGTGACTCGGGCAGAGTTCTTGCCAAGCATGCAGTGAAATCTGTTCTACACTCAGCAGCCCCCCAAATTATCACCTTAATTATTTCTGTCAGACCTGTACTGATAAAGAAAAGAGCTCCTGGTCTCCAGCACTGTGGAATGAAGTCATGAACAAAAGAGAGGATGTTAGGAGAGTTTTTATTGGAAATAAGAATATCTCCCTGAGTCCTTGGAAGCATCCTGAATGGATGACCATGTATGTAGCTGCTCAATCCAGAGCTAATTATAGTAATCAGAGCACAGTCATTGCTCAATTGTTTAATGGTTGCCTGTGACAAGTGACTGTATTTAAATTGACCATTTGGAACTGAGACTTTTAAACCCTTTTTCTTACCTTGTAAGTTTTATAGAAAACTGGAATTTTACAGAAGAACTGCTTAATTTACACTTTAAATTCCTGGAAAGTTGGAAGCTTAGTAGGGAGGCACCTCCCTGTGGCAGGGACAGGCTGCATTCCATGTTGCCTGAGGAAGTTGATTGTTGGTTCTCTGCCTGTAGTTCACTATTCTTATGTTAATTCTTACCAGTATGGCTTATTTCTCAACTCTCAGGCCATTTTCCATAGCTAGGTGCCTTCCTCACAAGGTAACTAATACAATTAGACTATTTAAATGAGGCCTTTCAACGAGTTTAGAATGCTCAGAAAAATGGAGGGGATGTTAATATATTACCAAGGGAGGTGGTGGGGTTCTTGGTAAAGACAACGTTCTGAAAGGGCTGCCTGTTAAAGCCAAATTGAGAAACACATTGAATTAGGTTATCTGCATGGACATGGACATGTGATATTGGTAGTAGTGGAAAGGGAAAGGAGCCTCCCATCTCTGAAATAAATGCTGTAGTTCTGAGACTGTTTCTACGCGTTGTTTTAAATTTGAGATGTTGATTGAAAATGAACTTTGTGTAAAGCAAGCATTGAAATAGAGGTAAATCCCCATACTTAGGGTCTACAGCCACATGAAGGAATAGGAATGAAAGGGTTTTATGAATACGGAGGAACAAAGGGGAATTTTTAAAAAGGAAATGGGAGACCAAGGTTTGTTGGAGGGCAGTGAAATCAACATCTGCAACAGTGAAGGTCAGATTGTTCTTAGTGTGACCGTAATTGAAGGACTGTGTGCTGCCTTGGGCTGAGAGTGGGTCAGAGGTCACAGGCCTAAGGAAAGGAGGGACTTTTTAGTAACAGAGATGATAAATATATTTTCTGCTGTTATTGATCAGTTCACATAATTATTTGTGAGGCAAAATTGGAAATTAGAAAACTGGTGTTGTAGGTTTAAAAATAGGATGGGCATCATCATTGAAGTAGAATGAGAAGGGTTTTATCTAGGACACAAAAGATTTCAAGGTGTGTTTGATGTTTTTTGTTGCACAGGGGCTGAACTCAGAAATTTTGCTCCAAGCCACATCTCCCCCAACCCATTTTAAAAAATTTTTTGAGACTTGGTCTTAAAAAGTTGACTGCTGTATGGGGGTGACTTTCACTAATGTTTCCACCTGTTTGACTGTTGAAAAGACAGGGGAGGACTTTTGCTACTGTTTCCACCTCCTTGACTGTTGAAAGGACAGGCATGTGTCATTTTGCCAGTTCAAGATTGGGGTTCTCTGTGACTTACCAAGATTTCAGTGGTTGGGTAAAGTAAGCATCAATGAAGTGTGGTGGTACACACCTTTAATCCCAGCTACTTGAGAGACTGAGACAGTATTGGAATATCAAGCCCAGCCTGGACAATTGAACAAGATCCTATTTCAATATGAAATAAATATTTTGAAATGTACCTCCAGTCTAACTCATCTAATACACATGAGACCAAGTTAAATCTTTAGTACTAAAGAAGAATGATTAGGTGGAAATCTTTCAGTTATGTAACTTACTTTTCTCACTAGTGTTGTATGGTACAATACTTGCTTATGATGGTGGACAGTGGTAATGAGTCTCTGCTCTGTCAGCAACTGGATACCAAGGGTGAACAGCCAATGATTTGCAGTCTAGTATGTTTTATAAAGTTCATGAGTTAGTATTTTATTATGAATTTTGTTTTGTGACACATACATTTTCCCAAACAGAGCAAGGCAAGTGTGTTGAGCAGGTTTATAGGATCCAAGGTTTGACAATGATATATGATTGATTGGGTATGTTCTGTGCTCTTTTTTTTTTGAGACAGGATCTTGCTTTGCAGTTCAGGCTAGCCTTGAACTCACAGCAATCCTCCTGACTATACCTCCTGAATTCTGGAATTACATGCATGCACCACCATGCCAGGCTGTGCATTTTCAATACATTTTATTTTCAGCTTCCTGTGGGTTGATCATGATATTTTTCCTTTCAAACTCAAGTAACATCTGTAGATTCATTCCCTCAACTCTTCAGAAGTCCTTTGTAGAGCATGACATTCATCAGATTGTTTTCCATTTTGGGTGCTGTATTTGTCAACTTCCCCAGAGCAATCCAACCAGGAGATAGTATGAGTGCTGTTTTGAAAAGGGAAGACTACTCTGAGGTGTTTTTTGGTTTGTATGTGTGTTTGTGTGTCTGACTTTTTTGTTGTTGCTTTGGTATTTTAAAGAGATCCCCCACTGTGGTCATACACTGGCTTACATTACCCTTAGAAGGGGATAGGATCCAACTTTTCAATGAAGATGCAGGACTGTGCAGTTTGAACGTGACACCAAGCACCTGCAAAGCTAAAGGGAAAACACTCCATTCCTAAGTTTAATTTATGCTGATTCTGAGAACCCTTCTAGCTACTTTAACCTTGGGAATGGTCTACATCTGCCTTTCTGTATTGGGATGTTCATTCCTATAATCTCACTTCCTCTTTCGTCACCTTAGTGGGCTGAAAGCAGGTCTGTCCAGCACTGTTGCTTCCTGGTCCACTTCCCCCTTATACTGATTTGTCTCTCTCTGGGGAAAGAGATGACCATGAGCCTTTGTTATGTATTCCATAAGTGACAAGAGACTACACTCCCTGAAATCCCCCTAAGTGTCTCCTGGGTTCCCCAAACCGTGAGAACAAAACTATACAATTTTGTAATTTTATTACTGAAGATTTACTCAATTCTAGATTTTATTTTATTTCAGTTTTTTGAGGCAGGGTCTCACTGTATACTTCAGGCTGGTCTCAAACTCGTGGCACTCCACAACACCTTCCTCTGCCTCCCAGGTGTTGGGATTACAGGTATGTACCACCATACCTGGCCTGTGTTTTCTTATATGCTCTTTTCCATATTTTACTATCATATTTTATATATTTTTTAGTCTACATGAATGTTTGTGATACAAAAATCAGATTCACTTTGCATATAAAATGAGCAATTTAACACCATAAAGGAGTAAAGAATTACATTTTACACATGATTTGTATTGCCAGCCTTATCAAATCTCAGTTTGTGTAAAGCAAATATGTTCATAAATTTAGTGTCTACAGGTTACTGAGTTTCAGGTTTGAGTCACTGTAACTATATAGCATGTTCCAAATAGTGGGAAAGGGTATCTCTCTCTCCTTTACTTTTTTATTGGAGATTTGATAAATATAACACTTTGTTTTTCAGAAGGAATTCTAATAGGAGTTTGGTAAATGTAGTTCTTTTACTGATACTATACATATAGTTGCATTAAGTGTATAATCTTAAAAATTCCTAGCATAATTCGTCATCAAATCTGAGTCTGTATATTATTCTCCTGACATTCAGATCATCTCCAATTTTATTTGTGTGTCTGGTTTTTTTTTCCTTTGGAGATGTTGGCTTTTAAAGAATTTATTGATTTAATATACAGCAATTTTAAAACAATTTTTAAACTTGGTGGACTGTGAATCATTTCTAGGTGTCAATAATGTCCTTGCTTTACAGTGATAAGTGAAGAGGCATTTTCATTCACAGAACAACAATTTGGCAGAGACTGAGTAAGGAACCAGATGGGAGCATCTAGCTGATTCCTTTCAAGGCAGATTTTTAGATAATATTTGCATTTAAACAAGTTCAACCCTCTATTTAAGTATATTTTTGACAATGTAGTTTTTCCCCTAAAATATTCATTATTGCCACATGGTATAGGAACAGTCCTGCACTTTTGATTCTATTAATAACAATTTTTTTTCTATTTCACTGATAATGAGCTGAACACTGGTTCTTAAACAACAAGCTTTTAGACTTCTCTGTTGTCTTTGTGTATACTGACCTTGACATCAACATGTTTGAGAGCAATATTTACTTATAATTTGTGTTCTGATTGTGTATCATGTAGCTTCACTGCATTGGGATAGTTTTAATGAGTGTTGAAACTGTGAAATACACTATGACTTTTTCCAGTTGATCTTGGCATTGGGAACATAGTCTTTCTGTTACTGTTCTCAAATTTTACATCATCATTCTTTCATCATTCATGTATAGATATTTTATCTTTAATTTCAATCTTTTTGTTGCTTTTTGTCTGTCTTACCTGCATGTCCTGTGGTAATGCATGAATTTTTGTTTCATGTGACAGAATATTGGAGACAGTGAATATCCTTGATTTATTTCTGATTTTGAAATACTTCATGTCCTGCATCTCCATTCATTGTAACATTTGCTAGTTTTATGGAACATGTGTTTTATCAGGTTATTAATCACATCATTTGCTTCTTTAGAGCTTTAAAAAAAAAACAAAAATTGACTTTTAGAAAATATTTATGCCAAGTCAAATAATCATATCAGTTCATTTTTTTTGTGATAAGTTCTGTGATGCTCAGACATCCTTTGATAAGGTAAACAGACACAATATTACTATCATACAGTCACTTTTTTGTTTCCTGTGCATGATACTTAGATTAAACCTGCGTCATGCATGCGAGGGGCCCATGCTACCGCTTTCTAATACACCCTTATATTTTGCTAGGTAAAATTCTATCCTGGATTTACATATTTGCATACATATGTGTAATGGGCCTATATTTGCCTTTTCTGATAAATGTGTTGTCTGGATTTAGGTAAAGATTGTATTATCCTGGGGACACAAGTTGCAGAGACTTCTTTCTCCTTTTTTGATTACAAACATTTGAAGCTATGCCCAACTGAGTATACTGTAGTTACTATAGTGTTCATATTTGTATATATTTGCTATACATAATGAATATATTAATCCTGAGAAATTGGTACATATACAGATGGCATCTTGATTAATGTCAGAAAAGTTTCAGTGAATCACTTGAAAATCCACTGGGAGATGAGTTTGTGAAGGAAAGTATTTTATTGTCACTTTGTTGCTGTATCAGTTAGGGTTTACTAGAGAAACAGATATAACACAAAATATACAACTATATAAGAGATAACAAGATTGGCTTACGATGGTCAGCCACAAAGTTGAATAAAGGAGCATGCAGAGAGTGTCTGCAAGCTGGAGGGGGAAGGGTCCAGCCCAAGGGCTGGAGCTTATTGCAGTGTCCTATGCAAGTCCGTATCAGGAGGCCGATGAGTCTATGATGGAACACTGAAGAATCTACGACGGAAGGCTGAAGAATCTACGATGGAAGGCTGAAGAATCTACGACGAAGACTGAAGAGTCTACGACGAAGGCTGAAGAATCTACAACAAAGCTGAACAGTATGCCAAAAGCCAGGAGATGATGTCCAAGCTGAAGGTGAAGACTGGAGCTCCTCTGAAGAAGCAGCAATCAGTCCTTCCTCATTCACCTTTTATAGTATGCAGGCTGCTCCCCTGGGGTGGGGGTAGCACTCACACCATCTGCCTGCCCTCTTCTTGCACAGGCTGAGGATGTTTACAAAGTAAGAACCCTGGCTCCCTGCTGAGTCTCTCAGTTAAACTTCTGACCTTCTCAAATTGACACATTGAACAGGTAACTGCTTGTGCTCTACACCCCAGGATGCTGAGTTACTTAATTAAGCTTCTAGACTTCTCAAGTTGACTCAATGTATAAACCGTAACAGTTGCTTACCAACTTGTTTCATTCTCCACATCTGCCTCTTCTGTTGCCAAATTTGTAATTTTACACATTTCTGAGAATTTTTCCACCATCTAAAGTTCATTAAATGAAAATTATGTTATACTTTTCATTTGTTTATAATATCTTGTTTTACAAAGGGGCAATGCTGTACATCTATAATGCCACAATCCAGGGGGCTAATATAAGAGAATCAAGAGTGGATGCCCAGCCTGGGTCACACAGTGAGACTCTTAGAAACTGATTTATCCATTATCCTCATATTTTTTCTCATTTTTCATAATGTGTTTTCCTGTTGCCTCTTGTTCCATCTTGGTTGTCTATTCATATATATGAATATGAAAAAATGCATATTTTTTTGTTTGTTTTTTGAGACAGGGTCTCATTATGGAGCCCAGGCTACCTCAGGCTTGTGGCAGTCCTCCTGCCTCAGCACCCATCCCTCCCTCCCAAGTTCTGGGATTACAGGCATGTGCCACCACACCTGACTTCTTTTCCAATATATTGATTTATGTTTCATAAATTATTCATTATGTTTTTGATCAGATATTTTGCTAAATGTATTTCTTTAAACATTTTCATATCCTAAAATCATTATTTAATGCTATATATTTCTAAATTTATTTCATGAATTTCAACTGAACTGTTTAATGTATTTTGCAGCTAGGCATGGTGATTCATGTTTGAAATCCTAGCACTTGCGACAAAGAGGCATGAAGGTAAGTACAAGTTCGAGGCCAGCCTGGGCTACCTATTAAGTTCAAGGCCAGCCTGTACTACATAGTGACACTCTGTCTAAATAATGAAAAACATATTTTGCATCAAAAGGACATGAGTGAACCAGTAATGTAGTTTAGTGGTAAATTGCATGCTGAGTGTGACTGAGGTCTATTATTCCATCCTTCCAGTGAGAAATAAAAATAAATTGGAATTGTGAAACTATTCCTTCCCTATTATTTGTAGTACTTGTCTATTATAATCTACATAATATTTATACTATGTAATTGGAAAAAATTTTTATGTCGTAACAATTTTTTGTAAATGTGTTGGAAGACATTTATTTCTTGTTTTATACACAGTGTAAGCATATCTAATAACTTTTGTCTGAATATTAGAATTAACAGTTTTTAACCACATTTCTGATGGATGGTAAATTTCCCACCAAAAACATCTACATAGGTGTATTGATTGGGGTAGGTCTGTTTCTATCAGAATAAAAATGTGCTGATTATTCCTTGAATTTCAGGGAAATTTTATAAGATACTTGACAGTCTATGCTAGTTTCATATCAGTATTGCTCATTCAGACCTTTAAATTGTGATCCCCTTGCTTTAGTCTCCCAAGAAGCTGGGTTTCCAAGTGTGTACCATTGTTCTCATCTTTCAGTTTTTATTCATTAGCAAGTGAGATATCTGGATTGAATGCTGAATATACAGATTAAAAACCAAAACATTGAAGCAGTCAATGAAAACATGAATACTCTCAGAGAATACATTTTATTAAATACCCGAATCAAATATGTTGCCTGGAACATGCTCATTATGACAAGTGTTATACCCTAATGACCCATGCCTGTTTGCAGTGCTCCAAATGCCTGCCTTTTCTTGCAGTCATTGTTAACAAAACCCAGTTAATTGTTCAATTTTGGCTCAAGGACTTAATATATTGGTCTCACTTTTAGCTTTTACTACAGTGAATGTTAAGGCTATTACAACTGAATAGATAAGGAAAAAAGTGCAATACTTAGCAAATTGGTCAGTAACATACACTTATTAAATTGCTATTTGGTCTGTGTCACAACTTAACATTTTGTCTTTATTCTGTTTTGGATCTCAACAGCTATATAGCCATGCTTGTTGAGAAATACTGAACCTTGTTTCAGGTCTTTTGGCTTCTTGGAATCATGCTCAGTGTCATCATCAATGGTGGTCAACCTGTTGTGCCTTTATTTCTGTATTACTTGTATGTTCTGAGCTCATCAGATGTTCTTGTTTTTTACCCTTCGCCTCACTCAATTCTTGCTCATTGTTACAGGCTAATCTGACTATTTGTCTGTTTGCCTATGCATTTCAATGTGCATGTTAGCCTCTGTGATAATGTCTACTTGTGGCCTTATCCTGGGATGTGCTGGGTTATATGGTAACAATACTAGATTTTTATGTTGTCTTGTGTGAATCTAGTGTTATCCAAGATTTTCCCTGTCACATTTTCCCTCATGAGGGAGGCCTGTACAGAGACAAAATTCCACTCATTGTGCATGTGATCCCCTCAGTCGTTTAATCTTCATTGTCTTTTCCTGTGTCTTCATTTTATCAGCCATCTTCAGGGTCTTCTGTGCTGGGGAACAGCAGATTGCCTTCTCTATGGGTATAATTTACCTAACTGTGTTTGGCAAGCTCTCCGACATTTCCTCTGTCAGTTATTTCCAGCCCAAATTCTAAAATATCTCAGAGAACACTCTGTAGACTCTGACATAGAAAGTCAACAATCCTGTCACTTTTATCTTTAGGGACATGGATCAGAACAACAAGATGCCTGTCCTATCAAACACTCACCTAGAAGTTTTGAGGGTTGGGGAGTAGTAAATAGATTCACGTGCAACTGCATGTTTCTTCGCTTTCTTTTATCCTTCTTCTCTAGTTCCCACCCTCACTCCCTACCATATTCTCTTTTTTCTTTCTATTTCTTTTTTCATTCCTTCTTGGCTTCCTTTCACTGTCCCTTCCCTTTTTCATTGTTTTCCTTACTTTTATTCCTCCTTGCTTCCATTTGTTGTTCTCGTATGCTTTCTTTTATTTGCCTCTTTCTCAAATCTCTCCCTCTTTCCTGCCTTCTCCCTTTATTTATTATTATTAGCTGCACTGCAAATAGTTCTCCAAATTCTCTGTACACTTATTAAGGTAGAACTTGTCTTATGCCAGCTTTACTAAAATAATTTACTTACTATGATTCATTCACTTAAAAATACACATACCGTCAACAGCCTAGTCCATTTAGAATATTTTATTTAGCTCCTAAGGAAAACCTGCCTCCTTATGTCTCATATTTACATATGAACTGCTAACCTACTGTATATTCTATAGATTTTCATAGTGTGGCCATTTTGTATAAGTGAATGATTCAACACTGTTTCAGTGTCTGTCTTTTTTGCATGATACTTCCCTATCGTAGCATTATCAGAAAAATATTTCTTTTTATGAGTGAATAGTATGGGAAGCTTAAATTTCGGGTTATTCGTCAATTTGTGGACATTTCAGCTATCTCTACCTTCTGGCTTTTATGAATGCTATGTTGTAAATGTCATTATAAAGTGCATTCTAACCTGTTAACTGCACCAGGTTCATATTTCATGTCAGCAAAGAATGGAACAGAGGATGCAGAAGGCAAGTTAGAAAATTTATGAAACAAAAAGTTCCTGAGAGCACAAGGGAGCCTGAAAGTGGGTTGCAACTGAAGCTCTAGGGATTTTTTTTACACAGTAAAATTGAATTTTCTAGGGTTTTTTTTTTTTTATTATACACTAGAGGTTTTTTCTAGTGTTTTTACAGAACATTTTGGGTCAAGCTAAAATCAGCCTATTGGGTTACAAGTACAATTGCTTAGCTAATACTGATTTAGTATTAAAACAGGGCATGTAGCAATATTCAACAGAAATTAATTTAGTTTATCTGTAACTACAAAAAAGAACAAAGGCATATCTGAAAGGAGTTAGGGGTATGGATCAGGGTGTGCTGTTCATTCACCTACTTGTTTGTTACATTACTTGGGATAACCTGAGCAGATGGTACTGGTTACAATACAACTTTGAACTGTTATTTATCTGTGGTGAGACTTGTGGGCCTAGCCCTCATATTTCCATCTTGTGACCTGATTTCTGTCAGCTCAGCCCTCAAATACAGACTCAGGTCACCTCATTTAAGAAGTCGCTCTATCTTGGTCCTGGTCCCTTTCCTACTGCCTATCAATCTAACTTAACTATGTGGAATATAAACATTCATGAACAAATTTTAGTGTGGACTTAGGTCTTCATAACTCTCGTGTATATAACTAAGATAGTAATTAATGAGTAATGTGGAAACAATTATGGTTATATATGAATTATTCCTTTCAAAATTCATGAAAAAAAAATCTCATTTCCAGTGGTACAGACAAATAGGTAAACACCAGTGGTATATCCTAATGATTGAAAACATTATCTGAGTAAACATAGGCAGCTGGGTTACTTAGGAAGCGATTAGAAGTAGATAAAGTTTTCATTTTTGGAGTCTCTATGTTTGAATACTGGAATTGAAACAGTGACAGGAGAGCATGTCCTCTACTCTTAGACTTTCTCCATGTGCCACCCTGTGTGAGAATGTCAGGTCTGTCTCAGCAAGAAGGCCATTATCAGATTTAAATTTCCCACCTTAGCCCAAAACTCTGAGCCAAAGTAAACCTTTTGATTATTTGCTGAACATGAAACATTTTGTTTAGAAACAGAAATGGACTGAAAAATACCTATATGTTTCATAATTATAGAAACTGTCAGGGTACTTGTTGTCAAACATGACTGTCTGCCTTGTTTTTTCAGTAACTGAGTTTTCTTCACATTCTTGACAACAGTTGTTATTGTATGTCTCTCTGACTGTAGTGTACTTAGTGGCATTGTATTGTGATATAGTGAATTGGGTCATGATTAATGACAGCATGGTTTTAACAACTACAAATACATAAATTATTTCATTCTAAAGGTTGGAAAGTCAGGAGTGGTGGCACACACCTGTAATCCTTATAATCCCAACTGAGGCAGGAGGATCACTCTGAGTTTAAGGCCAGCCTGGGCTACATAGTGAGACCCTGTCTCAAGAAAGACCAAAAAAAGCAGGGCGGGAAACTTTGTGTTTTTTTTTGTTTTTTGTTTTTTTTTTTGTGGTGGTGGTACTGGGGATCAAACCTGGGACCTGCATACAAGGCAAGAACTCTACTCCAGCGCCTTAGAAATTTTCTATTTTTAAGATAAAGAAACAGTCATAAGGGATGACATTGGTTAACTGTGTTTTCTTTCTTTTTTACTTAGAAAAAGAAAAATGCACAAAATAAACTGTCATAAAATCTGAAAAGAGTGAAGATAAGAAGCATAGATTGCCACAGAGAATTGATTGAAGAAGGCAGTGTTCTCTAAAACTGTGGGAAGGCATGAAGGTAAACAGCAGTGAAGTTTGGATCAGCATCTATGCATTGACTCAACATTGCAAATATTCTGTTTTTAAAGTATGAAGGGAAACACCTGTGTGAGACAGTGGAGGAGATCCCTGGTGAGATTGGCTTAACTGGCTCTTATGAGTCTGTGAGACAAAGTAAAGCTCTTTCTTTATAATTTACTGAATCTGAGCACTAGTGCTTAGAAAAAGAAACAGAATGTGCATCAGCTTTTGTTAGCATATGCTTGAATACATGGTGTCTTAATTAATATTAAGAGATTTACATTCCAAAAAATTGAGTTGAGTGCAGGTGAAGTAATTACATGCAGAGCACTTGGCTGGGATATGCAAGGATCTGAGTTCAACACCATTACCACAAACATTTAGAAGGAAAATTAAAAATAATTTAATTGAAACTGTATTAAAATGAAACCAGAATCTAAAGTAGATATCTGCATTCCCATGTACATTGAAGATTCAGTTCTCAATAGGCATGTGAAAATGACATACATTCATTCCAGTGGATCTGTTAGCTTTCAATTGCTATAAAAAAATAGCTGACAGTTTCAAGTGAGAATAGATATATTGTGGCACAGTTCTGGAGGTTTCAGTCCTTAGTCAACCTCTTATTGCTGTTAGTTTGTAGCAAAGCAGAAACACCATTACAGAGGGCCGTGTTGAGGAACCTTTGCCACCCTTATTTCACCCAGGGAATAGGGAGGGAGAGAAGGAGAAAGATAGGTAAGGAGGAATGAAATGTATCATTCTACAGCATGCTCCTAGTGATCTTTTTCCTCTAAAAAACATCAATAAGTTGAACTCCTGAAGAGGTCAAAATTTACCTGGTACTGAGCACCTCAAAACAAATTATCTTGTAACAAAGCCTACAGAATATGGCACTTGAGGACTTTTTACTCCATAAAATTATGGGACTGCATAAGAATAGTGTGGCTTGTTATGCAACAATACTGTTTAGTCTCAAGAAACCCTGCCTTTCTTTTTTTTTAAAAAAGATATAAAACAAAAACAAGTGATAAGGCGGTAGGAAATCCACAATAGTTGCTATATTGCATATTGTTTTCCTCTAAACAGTTGCTCAGATTACTGTCTTTAGGCTTGCAAAGTGAATCAAACAATATAAGCATTAGGTTGTTTCTTTACTTCAGTTGCTATCATCTCAGCCTGTGTTCTTCCTAATCAGCCAGTTGTGGGCGTGGGTGAGTTCTCTCCTGGCCCGCACAAAGGCTGGCTCATGCAGGGACATGGCTGCCTTCCTGATTCTCCCCTGGCCGATGCAGCTGCCACTGGTTCATGGGGTGGGGGCCGTAGCTTCCTTCCTGGTTCTCCCCCAGCCAGTGTACTCTGCCTTTCTTCACATGAATTAGCCTGAAGATCATTAAGTAAAATATTTAGAAGAGTTTCTATAGCTGTTTAAAAATTCTGCCTACTTTGCCTATTTTTTCACTTGCGAAGACAACTATTCTGAACATTTTGATATTCTGGCCACTTTATATACATTAATATTTGAACACTGTGCTATGTCTGTGGTGTTGACATGGCATTTCCTACATAATCCATAAACGTAGGACTCAAACTCAATTCTTTTTATAGATAAAAAATACTCTTTTTTGGGTAGCTTACATTTTTAGGTATTCATCAATTGATGGACGTGTCAATTGTTTCTGCCTTCGATTTGATGAATACTAAACTTTAAACAGTCATGTACTGGTTTTGTGTGGACTTTATCTTTGATAGAAAATATTGGGTAATACGAATTCTGTGGTGGTTATATATGGATTGTTTTATTCAAAACTCATGATGATGTGAAAGTTTTCATTAAGATATAATAAGAAATAGAAACTATCTGAGTAAGTGTGCACACCTAGGGAACTTAGGAGGCAATTAGGAAGAGAGAAGTTTGCTTGCTGATGTCCCCTTATTAACTGCTAGAATAGGAAGAGACAGAGTGAAGAACACTCGCATATACTCAGTCCCTCATCACATGATGCCCTGTGATTTCAGGACTCTATCACCAAGAAGAACATCACCAGATACAATTACTTCACCTTGTTCAAAAATTAAGCCAAAGTAAACTTCTTTATTTTTTCTGATTCTGAAGTGTTTTGTTTAGAAACCATAGTGGACTGAAAAAATAGCTATGTTTCATTATTGCAGAGCCAGGCAGTCACTATATAGCCATATGACTGCTAATTTTTTATCTTCAATATCTGGTTTTGTATTTTATCCATATCATTATCAACTGTTATTGCTGTCTTCTTGACCGTAGTATTCTTAGTTGCATTTTATTGTGATATAACAAAGCATTTGATGGTAACTAGTGACAAACATGTCTGTAAGAAATCAAATACATGAATTCTTTCATCCTAAGAAAGAGAAATTTTTTTGTCCATTTTTAATGTAAGGAAACAACCACGATGTGATGTTGATTCACTGTCTTTTCTTTCTTTCTTATTTAGAAAGTGAGCTGGGCGTGGTGGCTCACACCTTTAATCCTAGCACTCAGGAGGCTGAGGCAGGAGGATCATTGTGAGTTTGAGACTGGCCTGGGCTACAAAGTGACTTCAAGGCCAGTCTAAACTGCATAATGAGGCCCTGTTTCAAAAAATAGGTCCGAGTATTTACCTCAATGGCATAAGCACCTGCCTGGCAGGTGCGAGGTTGTCAATTCGATCCCCGGTACCAAAAAAAAAAAAAAAAAAAAAAAAAAAAGTGACTAGTGTACAAAATAACCTGTTATTAAATTTGTGTTAAGTGAGAATCAGAAACAGTTTTCTGCAGGTGATTCAATGAAGAATCAAGTGTATTCCAAAAATGTGGGAAGTCATAGGTGGAAACAAGACTTAAATATGGGTTGACGCCAATAAAGTGATTTGGTGCTACAAATATTCTGTTAATAGAATGAAGGGGAAATACTAGTGCAAGACCTGAGCAGAACCCTGTAAATCTGACCTTGATGTCAAGAAAATCTGTATCTTTATTATTTTCTGAATCTGAACAATTGTATTTGGGGAAAAAATGGACTTTGCATGAAAAAGTTTTAGTAGATGCATAACTATGTATGAAGATTCATATTTTAATATTAGCATATTTACTTCCAGGAAGATGGTAGAGTGGTGAGCAGTGTCAAGTCAGCCTCTCCAAGATTGGGAGTCTAGACACTAGAGTTTAACAGCTTGAAGAAGAAGAGGGAGGGAAGTGAATCCTTAAGACTTAGGAAAATTCTGAAGGGTGAATTGGAGTCCATAGGGAGAGCTTTGTGATGGACCTCAAAGCAGAAGAAGGAGATGGTAAACTACACTTTCTCCCTGACTCCTAGCACCTTGGCAAACGGTGCATTATCCCTGACTCCCTGCTTAGTGTGAGAGAAGGGGCTTGAACCTACAGAAGTGCCTGGAGACCTCCAGGGAGAAACACACCATTGGAGCGGAGTAGTAAACACAGTGGAGTTTACTAGCTGGTGAGTGACTCCATTCCAGATGTCCTCAGGAGAAGGTGACTGACTGGATGCCATTTTGGGGTGGTGCCAGCTAATCCTGGGACTCAGAATAACTGTGGGTTGGCCCCTTCTGAGGCCTATGGGTGTCTGGCTGAGACACAGCCCTGATAGATACTCAGGGTGGGGGAGTCAAGATCAGGCTGGCAAGAAACATCCATAGCGTTGTGGACTGAGTTACTTGGGTTGCAGTCCCAAAGCCAGAGACCAAGATCAGCCTGAATTTCTGTGGAGTTGAACAAGTACCCCACTCTATTCCTGTTGAGGGCTCCTTTGCCCACCAGTGACAGCAGAGACACACTTTATTCTATTTATTTCACCTTCCCCTCCCCTTCTCCTCTCACCCTTAGTACCAAGGACCACTCCCCATCTGCAAGAGATCTATCTCCTTCTCTCCTTCTATCCATTCTTTATTGTGCTTTGTGTTGTTTGTACTTTGCCTTACTCAAAGTGAGTGATACTATGTGGCATTTAAGCTTGTGTGTCTGATTTATTTCACTCAATGTCTTATTCTTCAGGTACATCCATTTTCCTACAGATGTCTCAATTTTTTCTTTCTTTATAACTGAGTAGTATTCCATAATATAGATACCGTATTTCTCTACCCTGTTAATGGATATACAAGCTGATTCCAGGGGTTAACTTTTGAATAGTGCTGCTGTAACATTGGTTTCCATGTCTTGCTGTAGCATGGTATCTTTAGCTCTTTAGGGAAGATACCTTGGTTGGTCTTTTTAGTATTGTGTAGTAGCTGCTGGATTGTATTTTCTTGTTCTTTGGTGGCTTCCTTGATTAATTTTCATAATTCATCATTTTGTCCCCTAATGCTGGCTGGAGTTGAATGTCATCCAGCGGTCACAAGCCTGAAAAATGCTAAGAAATTAGTTAAAGTTAGAGTAATAAGGCCTTTGTTACAAGTGACCATTGACGTAATGTCTTATGAGGCAAACTTCGAATATAGAAAGTTTACTTCTGGCCTTGTGGAATAAAAAATGAGATAAAGAGAAATTGGAGAATGATCCAAGTGTCATGGGAAGAGTATTCCTGATTCAATTCAGGACATTTGTTCTGAGCTACATCACATCATTTTTTTTTTTTTTTTTTAGTATTGTTATTTAGTTTTGATAGCAAGTTCTGTAATTTAAAAGCCGAAAGTTGAACTTGATGCTGCTGCCTCAACCTGTGAGAACAGTTTGGAAAACAAAGCCTAGTTATGATGGGAGGTTTGTAATCATTTCTATTTACACACACAACGTAAGGTTACACACAATGTAAGGTTACACACACAAAGATTACAATGTAAGGTTAAATTAAGCATCAACTATTTGTCTTTGTGTTTAGAAAATTATAATTTATGTCCATGGAGAGTATGTAGTTACCAGTTTAAAGTCAATCTTTAGATTCACCCACATTTTACACTATTCTCTGTAAATTTCAGATTGGTGTGTGTAATAATTTTTTAATGATAATTTTCACCAAAATCTTGAACAAAGAACCTAAAATTATTATAATTTCCTGAACAGTGTAAATATCTGTTTTTATAATATGCCATTTCAAGATGATTTCTTTTTGAAGCAGGGTCTCACTGTGTAGTTCAGAGTGGCCTTGAACTCATTATGTAGCCCAGGCTGGTCTCAAAATCGCAGTCATCCTCCTGCCTTAGCCTACCAAGTGCTGGAATTACAGGCATATGCCACCACACCCAGCTGAGAAAATTATTTTTGTAATATGATTTTGTTGCTATGTGTTAGTACTGGGCTCTGAATTTGATGGAACTGTGGTAACTCTGGGTGGTGTCAGTATTGAACTGTAGGCCTACCTATTACTGCTGGAGAATTTCTTAGTGTTCAGCAAAGAGCACACATTTGAATTTTAAAGTGAAATTTAGAAAAGGCACAGGTCAACCTTCAATGAATGGGTGAATTGTGGAATCTTTTTAAAAATAAGCCTGTGGAAAGAAAGCTGTTTTACCCTGGGAGGATGGCTAAGAATTCCCAGTTTAAATTTCCTCGTTTTCTGTATTTTCCACACCACTTAGGAGTGAGACACTCTGGGTGCGTGGGGCACAATTGAGAGTGGGGTGTAAGCTCAGGATTATGTTTAACATTCTGAGTGTGTGTTCTCTTGTGAATTTCTTCCCGTTGCTTTTGGTGGTGTTGTTTACAAAAAATGAGAAAGAGAGACAGAGAGAGAGAAGTTACCTGAATGATTTAGAAATTCTTTTCATGATTTTTTCATAAAGATTTGATAATCTTAGAAACTAGTGAACTGCATCTGAAGAAGCAAAACAAATTTAGTCATAAATTATTTCTTTTACATTTTATATAAACATCCATAAAGCTCCATAGAATCATGCTGGTGAACAGATTGACTATGTTTACTTCTAGTTCATCTGTATTATTTCATCTAACTACACATAGATGTCACAGGATGGATTTTTGGATGCTCTCTATGGCTTTACTGTCACATCACTAAGCAGTGTGACTTGCTTAAAACTTTTTAAAATTTCGAATACGTTAATAATTGAAGTTATTATAATATTCATGTGCTGAAAAAATTATGTCATTTCTTTGCTTCAAGCTATTACCTAGAGGATTGTAAGGAGGTTTGCATTTTAGCCACTTCATTCGCTTATTCCGCTGATTATGATTTTGCATTGTTTCTAGTTGTTGATTTTGATATCCAGAGAGTAGCAGCCTTGACAAGACGGGTCTCCCTTTATCAGCTGTGGTGTCTTTGTTCTACTTGTCAATAGCTGATGGTACAACTTTGGTCCTCTCTGATCCTCAGGATGAGGATGTGCCAGCAACCAAGACTTAAGTATCCTATCTTACTCTAATGTGGTGACATCAGCATGGCCATAGTCATCTTATCTACCTTATTGCCTGCAGTCATACTTGTCTGCAAAATGTGCAGTGGGTGACATCAGGAGTGTTGCAGAGAGACTCTTGACTCATATATATGTAGAGAACTATGGCATGTTGAGTATCCTGTCCTTTTTCCCCCCACAGCAGACTTGGTGTTGTAATTTATTTTGAAAATGTTCCCCAGAAGTCTCATGTGTTTGTAAGTTGTTTGGATTTTGTGGAACATATGCTCACCAGTAGATTCATCCGTTGATGTGTTCAATAACTAAATGTGGTGTAGGGATTGGGAACATCAATGGAGGTGGTTCACTGGGAGTGTGACCTGAAAAAGTATATTCTTTTTCTATCTTCTGTCCCTTATTTCTCTGCCTCCTGGCACCGTTTTTTCCATTATTCTTTTTGCTCTCCTCTTTCTGCCTTATTCCCAGCTAATCATTGACTGAAACTGTGAGTGATAAAATCTTTTCCTTTATTTGTGACTATGGGGTATTTTGTTCCAGAAACAGGAAATTGGGTAAGGTACCCATCAGTAATATATGTTTGCGTTTCAGAGTCCTTAATCCTGGTCTTCGTTGTGATGACAATAAATGGCTATGTTTCTAACTACTTTTTCACACTGTAAAAGTCATTGTGTGGTGCTGATAATATCCAAGAATATCTGAAAAAAGATTTACCGTTGCTGGCAGTGAGTTTCAGTGGTTGAGCAATTATCAAGCTTGCTACATTTCATTGTTAAATCCACAACACTGAAAAAAATAAGAATAAAAGAAAATTTCCATTACTGTTTAGAGTGTCAAAAAATTTGGAGGAGGGATTACTGATTTATGAGGGAGAAAATGAAGTAATCTTGCAAATGACAACTTTTCAAAAGGGACTGCACATTAACCAGTAATTGATGCTGTATTTGAAGTGGACCATCCTCATGTAGGTGTCACTTGTGTACGAGTGGAAAGAGACATGGGTGCCATCTCTCACATGTCCTTACAGTCTTGGATAGTTTGTAGAAATTTTTAAAATACGGAAATGCCTATTGACGTAGCTCGTTTCATACCAGGAGTACAGCTGTAGGGTTTAAACAATAAATATCAGGTCTGCATGAATATGAATTATGGGACATAAAAGGATTTTTGATGCAGGGAGAAGTAAGGCAGGAGTAGATAGAATGTGGGAAAGGACGGGCTCAATGGAGTGTGGCAAAGTCAGCTCCTGAACTAGAAAAGGTTTACCTTTGAGGTCAGAATATTTTAGTGTGACACTAAACAAGGGGTCTTATGCTGGCTTGGGTTGAATATGAGTCAAAAAGCAGGGAAAGAGATTTTGGAAATGTTAGATTAATAAGTCTTTTGTTAGTAAGTTACCTAAACAGTTGTGAGGCAAAATTGGAACTTAAAAATTGTATCTGGCCTTGCTGTGCATTTAAAAAATTAGTAGAATAGCATTGTTTATTGTTGGATGAGTAGCTTGACTTAATTCCAGGACATTTGCTCTCAGCTGTGTCCATTTTTAAAAATTAGTAGTGGTAGTGGTAGTGGTGGTAGTACATCTTGAGAGTTGGTCTCAGAGTGTTGTACATGGTGAGGGCTTAACCTGTGATCTCCTTGCTTCAGCTCATGAGAGTGGTGTGATTACAGGTGTGGATCATCAAGCCTAGCTCTGGCAGGAGTTTTAAAATCACTTCTACTTGCCAAGATCACAGTGCTTGCTGGCTGGCATTTAGTGCAGAGGACTCGGTCCTAACATGGAAGAGAGCAATAGGCCAGGAACCATTTGGGAGTCTGGGTGGATAAGCCTGGAACCAGAACTGCTGTCAGCTTCCTCCAGCAGCCCCTACCTGGGTACAGACCAATGGAAATTGCTTAGACTGAGCCCCACCCCCGCATGCATTCTAGCGGCCATTGCAGAGGTTCCCTGGCGGTAGCGAGCTCAGTCTGGAGGCAGTGGCCAGTCCCGCTTCCACACACACTTCACGGGCTATCAGGGAACCAATGCAGGCTGGGAAAAGCAGCAGATAACCCTGCTCCAGTGCACCGAATGGCCACCATCAGATACCCATAACCAGCACTGTCTAGAAGAACCAGTCTCACTTCAGAGAAATTATAGCCAATTTACCATTTACCCATTTGTCCAGAAGAACCCAGGAATATGTCAGGATGAAGAGGCAAAAGGCAGTTTCTGGCCTCCAATCCAAGCAGAGCAAGTGCAGGAGATGCAAACACAGAAGCGATCAGGAGTTGCACACCTGAAGTTTCTGAAGCGATGGTAACTGAAGTAAAGAAACAACTTCATGAGGTTATAAAAGAAATTAGAACAGAAATACTAACTCAACTAAAAGAAGAAATGAAAAACATAATAAAAGGATTGCTAAGCATCTCTAAAGAAGACATACATTAAAAAATAGAGGAGCATAGGAAAATGAGGGAAACCTTGAATGAACAGTACAAAAAAGATTTAGAATGCATGAAATAGATTCAAAGAGATATCCAGGAAACTAAAAACTCCATTGAAAGCTAGCAAAAACACTTGGAAGAAACTGAAGACAGACTTTGAAACCTTGAAGATAGGTTTGCAGCTTGGGATTGTGAAGGGAAAGATCTCTTAAAAATAACAAGGAACCTGGAAGTAACAATTCAAGAGCTGCAAGACAACCCTAAGAAGCATAACTTAAGAATAATAGATGTGAGTGAAAAAGCAGGGGTCAAATCAAATGACATTAAAAGTCTATTTGCAGAAATAATATTAGAAAACTTCTCAAGCATGGGATAAGGAAGTGACATCCAGATAAGTGAAGCATATAGAAATCCAGCTACCCATAACCTATAAAATAAATCTATACCCAGACATATAGTAATCAAGATCCCAGAAATTCAACACAAAACCAGAATATTAAAAGCTGTTAGAGAAAAGAAACATCACCTATAAAGGAAAACCCATCAGAATCACTACAGACCTCCCAACACAAACCAAGTCAAAAAGAGCTTGCAGTGAAGTATTTCAGGTCCTGAAAGAAAACAACTTCCGACCCAGATTGATGTACCCTGCAAAACTATGTTTAAAAATTAATGGAGAAACAAGATACTTTCATGACAAAGAACAACTGAAGGAATTCATGACCACCAAACTCTACAAAGAATACTGAAGGACATTTTAGAGAGAGGTAAAAAAGACCACAGCTCCAGGAACAGTGGCAGAGGGGTATCACCGAGCAGGGTAGACAGTTGAATGGAGAGGAAAAGTAGGCAGCCAACAGCAGGAAAATAGCATGGCAGAGATGAGGCAGTGCATGTTGACCATAACCATTAATGTAGATGGCCTCAATTCACAGGCAGAGTGGATTAGGACACAGGATCCATCAATATACTTTATACAAGAAACACATTTAACTTAAAAGGGAGTTCACAGACTGAAAGTCAAAGGAGAGAGAACAATACTCTATGTGACAGGGAGCCAGAAAGAAGTGTGGGTAACTTGCCCATTAGCTGCAGAGTGGACAAGAAAAACATGGCATTTTTATACAACGGAAAACTACTGAGCTATAAAGAAAGACAACCTCAAGACTGTTGTAGGTAATTGGATACAACTTGAGATCATGCTCATGATTGAAACGATTCAGTCACGTGAGTGAACATCGTGTTGTCTCCCTAGTATAAAAAACTAAAGGAGTTAATGGGATCCAAAATACACAATATATATTGTGGAAGTGAAAGGGGAGGAAGTGTCTAAAAAGGTAAGGCAGTGGCCATTGTTACTCTGTTATCATGATTTGAATCCTGTATTATTTTCATTATTTTGTTTAGCTTGGTTTTATTCTATTTCAGTTTGTCTGATTTTATTATATTTGATGACATGGACAGCTGTTTCAAAGATAACACAATATATTATGGTAGCCATTATTGATTTCCTGTTATCTTGTTTTGAAGCCCTGTGTTGGTTTCTTTCTTTCTTTCTTTTTTTTTTTTTTTTTTTTTTTTTTTTTTTTTTTTTTTTTTTTTTTTTTTTTTTTTTTTTTTTTTTTTTTTTTTTTTTTTTTTTTGCGGCACCAGGGATTGAATGTACAACCTCGCGCCTGTCAGACAGGCACTTAAGTCACTGAGCCAAACTCCTGGCCCTGGTTTTTTGAGGCAAGTTCGCACTGTGTAGCTCAGGCCAGCCTTGCGCTCATGTTGTAGCCCAAGCCAGCCTTGAACTCACAATGTTCCTCCTACCTCAGCCTCCCGAGTGCTGGGATTAAAGGCATGTGCCACCACGCCCGGCTATAGGATTTTTTTTTTTTTGGCACTGGGGATTGAACTCACAGCCTTGCGCCTGCCTGACAGGTGCATAAGCTGCTGAGCCAAACTCCCAGCTCTGGTTTCATTGTTTTGTTTTGAGTGATTTTATTCTATTTTGGTTTGTTTGATTGTATTATGTCTAATGATATAGGCAACTACTTAGAAGATAACGAGGCATTGTGATAACCACTGTTGTTTTACTGTTGTTCTGAAGTCGTGTATTGCATCCATTGTTTTGTTTTTATTGGTCTTATTCTGTACTATCTTGTTTGATTTTATTATGCCTGATGGTATGGGCAGTTATTTTGAAGATAACAAGAGCCATTATGGTAGCCATTATTGATTTCCTTTTATCTTTTTTTTTTGAAGTCATATACCATGTTCATTATTTTGTTTTGATTGACTATTCTGTTTTATTTCATTTGGTTTTATTCTCAAGATAAATTTTTAAAAATTAAAAAAAAAAGATCAAAGTGCTTGGTCAAATTAAAAATCATTGACTGTTTTTATGTCCAGAATTTTGTACAGTAATATTTGCCAGTTGAGAATGTGTGATGGCCAGTCTGAAAGAAATCCTTGAATTCTTCTGGCTGTAGTACATGTCTGTAAATTTTATATTAGTTGTGTAGTACAATTTTTCTTTTAATTCTGGAGCTGGGACCTTAAAACTATTATAATTTTCTGAACTGTGGAAGCGTGTATCTCTTTTTATTGTAAGCCTCTTTTAGAGAATTTATCTGGATTTGTGTTACTAGAATGGGTCCGTGTGCCATCCTTTGATACCTTCTGGATGACTCTCAGTGAAACATCACATGCTTTAGCCTGAAATCTGTTTTTTAAGCAGCATAATAAGGCTGGGATCTCACTTTGTCAGAATTGTGGTACCTCTGGGTATGGTGAATGTTGAATTTTGGGCCTACTACTTATTTTTAGAGAATTATTTGGTGTTTAGCAAACAACACACGAGTTCAGATGGTCCCCCAAGCCTCATGCCGTCATGGAGGTGGCTGAGTGTAGAATTCGTGATTGGTTTGTTGTCTAGCACTGGGACTGGAGGTGTGAGTGCTGTACCCGCTCAGGGGCAGGTAACTGGCATACCATATAAGGGAGGGAAGGAGGTGTACTTTGCTCCTTTTTGCCCTTTTGCTCTTGTCGCTTGCAGCCACCATGAACATTTGCCCCTTAGCCAGGCCACCCTGCCTTGGAGCTGGCTGAGTGTGAACTGAAACCTCCAGAAGACTGTAAGCTAAACAAAACTTTCCTTCCCTAATTTTGGGCGTCAGGTATTTTGTCTCAGCAATGAGAGAAAAGTAACCAAGACAGAATTTGGTACCAGGAATGGGGTCTTTGCTGTGACTAAACCTGACCATGTGGTTCAAGAGCCTTTGGGAATGGCTTGTGGGAAAAGTTTGGAAAGGTTCAGAGACGTCACCTGAAAGAGTAGCCCTGTAGCAACTTAGGCTGTTCTGTATGGAAGATTCTGGTCAGAGCTCAGAAGAACAGAAGGCTGATAGAAAGTCTGCCAGTAAAGACCAGGCTTGGGAGGTTTCTGCTGTGAAGAAACACTGCATTGGTTGTTGGACTCCAGACAATGTATGTTATGGCTTGGCAGAAAGTTTGTCAGCATTTTGCCTGAGACTAAGAGTAAGGGAGACAGACTGATTGATCTGGCAGGAGAAATTTCAAGGCAGTTGAATATTGAGGTGGTGGCATGGCTATTGTTGAGGGCTTTTGGCCAGATTTATGTTGTGAATCAAGAGTAGAGAGCCTAGCAGAGTGATTTAAAACATTGTGAATTTGGCCAGAAAGCTGTGAACTGTAAAGAGAGCTGTGACCTTGATTGCTGAGAAGAAACAGAAATAAAAAAGATGGCCTGAGGGCATCATGGGAAGCAGCAGGTCCCCATGCTTTGCAGCTCCAAAACTGCAAAAATGAAAGACTTTGCTTAGAGGAGAAAGCTGCAGAGTGCCATGCTCCAGAATGGTGGCAGAGGCCACACAAGGTTCCCAAATGGTGGCAGCCACACAAGATTCCAGAATGTTGACAACATAGAATTTGTTCCTCACAATCAAGTTCAGAGTGCTCAGTGATCCAGGCACTTGACCCCTACAGCCAAGAGAGAGGAAAACCTAGCAACTGCCCCAGCTGGCAGCAGACCTTGGCAGCATCCACATGGTGCTGGTTTTAAGTGCATGTAAAATATGCGAATTCTGAGGTTAAGGCAGCTTCCACCCCAATCTCAGAAGGCCTGGTTGGCCAAGCAGTGTGCCTGAGAGGGTGGTATATGAAGCTGTGAGTGTGAAGCCAAAGGTGCAGTGGAGACTCCAGAAGTTTGGAAAAGCCAGATGTGTGGATCATGTAAGGAAAGCTGCAAGGAAAGAGCAAAACAGGCCTAAGAGAAAAGCTATAGGAGCTAAAACCAGCAGAGGTACCATGGGGGTGGAGTCACTCAAGCCTTTTAGAGCTCACAACCAGATTGCTTCAGATGCTGAGCATGGAACTCCAGGACTTAATGTTTACCTTGCTGGATGTTGGACTTGTTTGGTTCCAATCCTTTGTATCCCATTTTTACCTTTTAAAATGGTAATATTTGTTTTGTCCCATTGTATATTGGAAGTATTTAACTTTGTTTTCACTTACACAGGGGGTTACAGCTGTGAATTTGCCATAGATCTCCAATGAGACTTGGGACTTTTAACTTTTCGGCAATGCTGAAACTTTTAGGACTTTGGCAGCTCTTGGAGATGGGCTAAATGTCTTTTGCATAAAGAATGTGCATGAGTCTTTGGGGGACCAGGGGTGGAATGTTATGGTTTGTGTTTGGATGCCCCGCCCCCAAGCCTCATGCAGTCATGGAGGTGGCTGAATCAAGCATTTGTGATTCGTTTGTTATCTAGCACTGGGACTGGTAATGTGAGTGCTGCACCCACCCAGAGGCAGGTAACTGGCATACAATGTAAAGGAAGGAAGGAGGCATGCTTTGCCCCTTTTTGCCCTTTTGCTTTTGCTTGCAGCCAACATGAATGGTTGGTTGCCCCATAGTCACGCTACCCTGCCTTGGAGCTACCTGAGTGTGGACTGAAATCTCCAAAAACTGTAAGCTGAATAAACGTTTTCTTCCTAAATTTGGGCATCAGGTATTTTGTCATAGCAACAAGAGAAAAGTAACCAAAACAGATGTATACTATGCTACAGTATCTTACTAACTCTAGTAGTTCTGTTGGTTCTTTAATTTTGGCAACATTTATAATGGTGCTATATGCAGATGAACACAGTTTTATGTATTGTGTTTTAATGTCAATGTTTTTGTTTTTCTATCTTGTATTTTCTGTGAGTCTACTGATACAATCTTATATTTTCTTTGTTTTAATGTAACGGATGACAATTTATTCAATAGCCCATTTTTACATACTTTTAATAATTTTCATTGTGTTCTATAATCCTGAGTGAATACTGAGCATGTAATTTGCAATTATTTGTTCAGTGATTTTTAAAAAATTTTTTTAATTTTTTTTTGTTTGTTTGTTTGTTTTTTTGCGGCACCGGGGATTGAACTCACAACCTCGCGCCTGCCAGGGCAGGCGCTTAAGGCACTGAGCCAAACTCCCGGCCCTGGTTTTTTGAGGCAGGGTCGCACTATGTAGCTCAGGCCGTCCTTGCACTCGCATTGTAGCCCAAGCCGGCCTCGAACCCACAATGCTCCGCCTACCTCAGCCTCCCGAGTGCTGGGATTAAAGGCGTGCGCCACCACACCCGGCTTTTAATTTTTATTTTAAAGACAATAAAACCAAGCAAAATAAAATAGAATAAAGCCAATCAAAACAAACCAGTGTAAGTGACACAGGACTTCAAAACAATAGGAAATCAACAATGGTTACAATAATGTCTCTTGTCTTCAAAATAGCTGCAGGTACTTTCAGACATAGTAAAAGTCAAATAAAACAGGACAGAATAGAACTAATAAAAACAAAACAATGAATGCAATGAAGGACTTCAAAACAAGATAAGAGTAAATCTAAAATGGCTACCATAATATGTCTTGTCATCTTTGAAATAACTGCCCATGCCAGTGGATATAATAAAATCAAACAAAACAAAATAGAATAAAACCTAACCCAACAAGACAATGAAAATGACACAGGACTTCAAAACAAGATGATAGAGAATTAACAATGGCTACCACCTTCAGAAGGAGATCCCCCATAGATGCTACCTTGCATATTGTTGTCCTCTGAATAGATGATCAGACTACTGGCTTTAGTCCTGCAGAGTCAGTGAAACACTAAACACTACAAGCATTAAATTGTATTTTACCTCAATAGCTATCATTGCAGCCTGTGTTTCTCCAGATCAGCTGGTTACTTACAGTGGGGGGTGGGGATGGGGGTGGGGGAGGGATGGCTCTATTTGTTTCCCAGCCCATGCACTGCAAGGGACTGGTGTCTGGCTCTCCCCACAGCAACCTGCACATGGCACTGATTTGCAGGGAGGGCTTGCTTCTTGGTGACTTCTTGTTCTCTTCCCCCGCAGTCCACAAATGGCATGCTTCATGGGAAAAGGCTGGCATCTGGCTGACCCCCCAGCGACCCATACATGGCTGTTGAGTAATTTTCATTTTTAATTTGTTTTTGTTTTGCTGGAGTCTGAAGTGGGGTATTTGAATATCAAGTTGAGTTTGTTGTTCTTTCCTAATATGTACAGTTTTGGAAAATTTTATCTGGAAGTCCCCCTAAAATGATAATGTGGTAGATTCAATTTTGTACATTATGAAATCATTAATAATTTAACAAACCATTATTTTGACACATGTACCATTTAAAATTTGTGACTAGTCTCTATTTTTTAAGTTTTGTAAGGATTTTTCAGCTGTTGGTTTCTAATTTAAACATCTTAATTCCAATATGTTTTGAGGACTTACTTGATATTATTTACATTTGTCGGGAGATATCAAGTTCTTTATTGTTGATTTGTTTGTTGATTTGTTGATTTGTTTGTTGTTTGTTGATTTATTTGATGATTTGGTTAGTATTTCTTGTGATTTTGAGAAGACTGTTTCTTCTGCATTTCTCAGAGTAAATAATTTTATATAATCATTTGATTATGATAATCTCACTTTCTTTTAGGTACAGATTGAATACTGTCTAAACTAGTAAAGATTTGGTCAATTTCATTGAATCAATGCTAGACTAGTTTATAGTGTCTCTTAATGAATAGCCTATTTAATTTACCTTTGCCTGTATGTTTTATATTTGTTACATTTGAAAAAATACTTCATGTTTTCATTTATGGAAAGAAATTTAATATATTTATAATTTAAAACCTGATGCTTTGAAACCTACATTTTAGATGGTAAACCTGAGCAGATTATTTCACAATGCTATAATTTTTTTAAAGTGTATTAGAATTTTTAGCTTTTTTGTTTTCTATTGTTTTGTTTGTTCTGTTTATAATATTGTATAAGAGAGAGCTTTTTTCTTTCTGCTTTCTGTTTTGTTTATTCCATTTCTAATACTGTATAATCTCTCTAGTTGGGGCCAGGGAATAGCTCAGTGGCATAAGTGCCTGCCTGGCAAGCACAAGGTCATGAGTTCGATCCCCCATACAAAAAAAAAAAAAAAAAAAACTCTGGTTTTTTCTCCCTCTTTGTTTCAGTTGGGCATTTTACATGGTTATATTTTCTGTTGTTTCTTAGGAAATTCAGTACGATTATGTCGCGGTATTTTCTAATTTCCAGTGTTAGCCATATCTGTTTAGAACTATTCTACCCTCACTGTGTTTCTTTGTTTTTGTTTTGTTTTTTTGTGAGTACTGGGAATTGAACTCGGGATCTCACACTTTCCTGTTAGATGCTGCACCGCTGAGCTATATCCCTGGCCCTAAACTCGGTTCGAAAATGTCTTGTTGTTTCAGAGAGCATCGTGTACCCCAGCATATTCACAAGTGGTTCCTACCCTATTGTTGCATCTTGTGAGGGTAAATCTTAATAATGTGGGATTCAAAATCTTATATAAAGAATTACAGATATAAGTTAAGGAGAAATAAAGTCACTGTACTAGAAGGAGAGAAATAGAAATATGAAGAGATAGACAGCTACCTTGCTGGAGTAAGGTAGGGAGCCTGAAACTGGCACTTGAGGGTCTTTCTTCTTAGCCCCTTTTATTATATGGCAAGAAGGGATGCTGTCCCTTAAGAGGTATTATACGTCGATTGGCTATTTTGGGCTCTGAGACTCTTGATTTAGACCCTGACCCTCTCTATTGCCTGCATGCAAATTCTTGGGAAAGCTCCTTTTGACCTTCTTTGTTCTGTTGAAATGTTATTTCTGAAAGTTATAGTTAAGCCTTACATACAAGGCTGAGTTAGCAACTAGTAAATGAATATATGTATATTCTAGTAATATAATGTGATGAGAAAATAATGAAATATATGTATATATGCGTATGTGAATGTACATATACAGGGATGTGTATGTATTTTGTATACTAAGTGACTTTCCTATAATACAACTCCCTCCCCACTTTGTCTCCTTTGTATTAACTGAAAGTTATGGTTTAAATCTAGATGTTTTCCCAAAGCATTGTGTTCTCATAGTTGGGGCATTTGGAAGGCGACTGAGTCATGGTTATGGTACTAGATTAGTCCACTGATGGATTTATAGCAAGGTATAATGTTGGGAGATAAAGCCTGGTGGGAAGAGATTGATCACTGTGGCTGTAGCCTAGAACTCTGTATATATATCACTCCTCCTCCTTTGATGGCTCACTTCTTCCCAATGCCATGCCATGAGCAAGTTTCTTGCATGCTATGCCCCTCTGCCAAGCCACCCTGCCTTGGAGCCAGCCAGCTATGGACTAAAACCTCTACAAACTGTGAATTAACATAAAACCTTCCCTCCTTTAAATTGTGAATATTGGATATTGTCTCAATGGCGTGAAAGTAATTCAGATTTATTCAGTTATAGCATATTAGTGACAATAGTAGTTTTGTACCTTGTTGTGTGATTCTAAATGTAACTCAGAGTTCTCTCTGACACTTTTTCCAATTAGTGTTAAATTGTAGTAAGAAGAAATTTTACTCACCACATGACCAATCTCATTGGCTATTTAACTGTCACTGTGTTCTCCCTTGTCTGTTGTGACTGCCATCTTAAGAGTCCATTCTGCTGAGGAACTGCAGATGCATACACTTCTCCTCAAGTGTAATTTACCTGACTATAGCTCTAAAAGCACTCTGGCTCTTCTGTTTTTTTTTTTTTTTTTAAGAGGAGAAAAAAAAGGATAAAAAAATTAGAAAACAAACAAAAGCTAAACGATGACAATGACAACAACAACAAAATAGTGATACAGGATTTCAAAATAAGACGATAGAAATTTAACAATGGTTGTTATATCACATATTATTGTCTTCAAAATAGTTGCTCAGGTTACCAGATACAGGCATGCAAAATTGATCAAATGATATGATTTCCCTTTGAGCAGTTTCTTTCCCTTTCACTATATCTATTGTAACTTTTGGATCTTATTTACTTTCAGTTTCTTACACTGATAAGATAATATGATGTTTACATGTGTGAGTCAGATTTATTTCATTTATGAGCTTGATATCTCATTGCATCCATTTACCTATAAAAGCCTCAAGTTTATCCTTCTTTATAGCTGAGTATACTCCATTGCATAAATATACCACATATTTGCAATTCTTGAATGATGAGTGATGTTGAACATTTTTTCATATATTTACTTGCTATTTGTATTTCTTTATCTGAGAATTTGTATTCATTTCGGATACCCATTTTTGGATTGGATCTTTTTACATTCTAGGTAGAAGTCCTTTGTAAGAATGACAATTGGCAAAACTGTTCCCAGTCTGTGAGTTTTCTTTTCACTCTGTTGGTGATTTCTTAGGATATACAAAAACTTTTTAATAAGATGAGATCTGAGTTGTAGATTCTTTGAAGTATTTCCTATGCAGTTTGGTTTTTGTTCATGAACTCTCTGCCTACCCTTAGGTATTCGAGATTTCTACCTACTTTGTCTTCCAGTAGATTTAATGTTTCTGTCTTAATATTTAGATCTTTGATCCATTTTGACTTTACTGCATGGTAATAGGCATGGATCTAGTTTTAATCTTTGGCATGTGGAAAGCCAATTTTTCCAGCACCACTTATTAAAGAGGCTGTCTCTCTTCCAGTGAACATGTTTAACTCCTTTGTCAAAGGCAAGATGGCTGATTGTCTTTGTAGTTGTGTCTGAATCTCCTAATCTGTTCCATTGATGCCCAGGTCTGTTTTGTTTTGTTTTGTTTTGTTTTTTGCTAGTACCATGCAGATTTAATTGTAGCAGCTTTGTAGTATAATTTCAGGTGAGGGATTGTGTTACCTGCAGCCTGTTCTTTGTTGCCCAGAATTGCCTTTGCTTTTCTAGGTCTCTTCTGGACGAATTTTCAGAATGTTTTTTCTAGATCTGCAAGGTATGGTAATGGTATTTTGATTGGGATTGCATTAGATCTGTATAACAGTTTTGAGAGTATGGCCATTTTCACTATGTTGGTTCTTCCTATCCATGAGCAAGGGATATCTTTCCCTTTTCTAAATTCCTCTTTGATTTCTTTATTCAGAGTACTGTAATTTTCAATGTATAAGTCTTTTATTTCTTTTGTTAGATTGATTATTTCTTTTTTTTTTTTTTTGATTGTGAAGGGTGTAGTTTCCCTAATTTCTCTCTTAGTGAGTTTGTTTTTGTGTACAGGAATGCTATTGACTTTTGAGTGTTGATTTTGTACCCAGCTACACTGCTAAATTTACTTATTAAGTCTAGATGTCTGTTGGTGAAGTTTTTGGGATTTTCTATGTAGAGTATCATCTGCAAATAGTAATTTAACTTCTTCCTTCCCTATCCTTATTCCTTTTATTTCTCTCTCTTTCTTAATTGCTTCAGCTAAAGTTTCCAGGACTATGTTGAATAAGAGTGGAGACAGTGGACATCCTTGCCTTGTCCCTGATTTTAGAGAGAAAGCTTTCAGTTTTTGTCCATTTAATATGATGTTGGCTATTGGTTTGTCATAGATGGCTTTTATCAGATTGAGGTAAAAACCATTATTCTAATTTTCTCTAGGGTTTTTATCATTAATGAGCATTGAATTTTATCAAAAGCTTTTCCTGCATCTATTGGGATGATCATGTAATTTTTGTCTTTGGCTCTGTTAATGTAGTATATTACATTTATTGATTTGCATATGTTCAACCATCCCTGCATTTCTGGGATGAACCCCATTTGGTCATGGTGTACAGTCTTCTGGATGATTTGCTGCATTCTGTTTGCTAATATTTTATGGAGGATTTTTGTGTCTATGTTTGTTAGGGAGATTGGCCTATAGTTCTCTTTTTTTGGTTGGGTTTTTCTCTGGTCTTGGTATCAGGGTAATACTTGCCTCCAGGAATGAGTTAGAGAGACTTCCCTTTCAATTTCATTAAAGAGTTTGAGGAGTATTGGTGTGAAATATTCTCTAAATTTCTTGTAGAATTCAGCTTTGAATCCATTAGGACCTGTGCTTTGTTTTGTTGGTAAGTTTTTAATTATGTTTTCAATTTCATTAAGTGATATTGGGTTATTCAGGATTTTTATATCTTCTTGATCCAGTTTTGGTAATTCATATGTTTCCAGGAATCTACCCATTTCGTCTATGTTTTCCATCCTATGAGAGTATAGATTTTCAAAATAGGTATTGATGATCTTCTGAATTTCCACAGGATCTTTAGTGATTTCACCCTTTTCGTTTCTTGTTGTGTGGATTTGAGTTTTTCTTTCCTCTTTTTGATAAGGTTGGCTAGGGGCTTATCAGTTTTATTTATTCTTTCAGAGAATCAATTCTTTGATTCATTAATTCTTTGTACTGTTTTCTTAGTCTCAATTGCATTAATTTCTGCTCTAATCTTTATAATTTCCTCCCTTCTTTGGGCTTTGGGCTTGACTTTCTCTTCTTTTTCTAGAAGTTTGAGGTGCAGCATTAGGTTATTTGTGTTCGTTCCATTTTCCTGTTGTGCGAATTCACCACTATAAATTTCCCTCTGAGGACTGCTTTCATTGTGTCCCACAGGTTCTGGTAAGTTGTATTTGCATTTTTGATTGTAGATATTGTATGATTTCTTCTTTAATTTCTTCTGTGACCCATTGTTTATGAGAGCATTATTTAATTTCCATGTGTTTATGGAGTTTTTTTGTGGCTTTTGTCATCAATTTCCAGTTTTATTGCACTGTGTTCAGATAATTGGTGTGGGATAATTTCAGTTCCTTTACATTAACTTATGCATGTTTTATGGGCTACTATATGGTCTATTTTACCAAAGGACCCAAGTGCAGCTGAGAAGAATGTGTATTCTGATGTTGGGTGGAACACTCTGCACATGTCTACTAAATCCATTTATTCACAAGTTTGGTTCAGTCCTATTATTTCTCATTGATTTTCTTTTTTTGGCTAGTTGATCCTCTCTCTCTCTCTCTCTCTCTCTCTCTCTGACAGTGGAGTGTTGAGGTCTCCCATTATAACTGTGTTATTGCTTATTTGATTTTTCATGCCTGTTAATATATTTGTGTGATATAGTTGGATGCTCCTGCATTTGGTACATAGATATTTATGATTGTTATCTCTTCCTCTTGAAGTTTCCCCCTGACATGCATGTAGTGACCTTCTTTATCTCTTTTGATCATTCTTAGTTTGAAGTTCTTATTGTCTGCAAATAGAATAGCTTTTTCCTGGTTCCTGTCACATGGAGTATTGTTTTCCATCCTTTGACTTTTGGTCTATGAATTTCCTTTTGAGTTAAAGGTGTTTCTTGTATATAACCTATTGTTAAAATTTTGATTCTTAATCCACTCTGCCAGTCTGTTTGTTTTGATTGGTTAATTAGACCATTTACATTGATGGTTATAACATATATAATCTTTGTCATGTTATCTTCCTGTTGTTGGTTCTCTTATTTTTCTGTCTGTGTAAGTGCTTGCCCTGCTTGGTGGTTTCTTTCTGTTGTTCTTGGACTTGTGGTCATCTTTATCTCTTTCTATAGTGTCTTTTAATACTCTTTGTAGTGTGGGTTTGGTGGTCATAAATTTCTTCAGTTGTTCTTTGTCTTGTAAGTATCTTGTTTCTCCTTCGATTTTGAAAGATAATTTTGTGGGTTTTTTTTTTTTTTTTTTTTTGTGGCACCGGGGATTGAACTCACAGCCTTGAGCCTGCCAGGGCAGGCACTTAAGCCACTGAGCCAAACTCCCAGCCCTGGTTTTTTGAGGCAGGGTCGCACCATGTAGCTCAGGTCGGCCTTGCGCTGCGTTGTAGCCCAAGCCGGCCTCGAACTCACAACGCTCCGCCTACCTCAGCCTCCCGAGTGCTGGGATTAAAGGCGTGCGCCACCACACCCAGCTTGAAAGATAATTTTGCAGGGAACATCAATCTAGGTTGGAAGTTGTTTTCTTTTAGGATTTGAAATACTTCACTCCAGGCTCTTCTTGATGATTTGTGTTGAGAAGTCTGCCATGATTCTGATGGGCTTTCCTTGATAGGTGATCTGTCTCTTTTCTCTGACAGCTTTTAATATTTCATTCTTGTGCTGAATTTCTGGAATCTTAATTATTATATGTTGGTGTAGATTTATTTTGGTTGTGGCTAATGGAGTTCTATATGCCTC
The DNA here is from genome assembly GCA_004363535.1 of Dasyprocta punctata. NCBI lineage: Eukaryota > Metazoa > Chordata > Mammalia > Rodentia > Dasyproctidae > Dasyprocta > Dasyprocta punctata. The sequence continues at coordinate 19,975 of RJWM01007644.1, read as the reverse complement.
ACTTACCTGTATGTCAGATTCTTTTCCCATGGTTGGAAAATTTTCTGCTATGACTTCTGCAAATCGCCTTTTTATGTCATTTGTGTTGATGCCTGCTTTTTTCATTGACACCTATCAGCCTTACATTGTTTTTCTTCGCATTATCTTGCAGCTGTTGAATTGTTTCCTGATTCCTTGTTATTTTTAGGAGATCTTTTCTTTCGTGATCATTAGCTTCTATCCTGTCTTCAGGGTCTGAGAGTCTATCTTCAGCTTCATTCAAGTGGTTTTGCCAGCTCTCAGTGGAATTTTTAATTTCCTGAATATCTCTTTGAATCTATTTCATGCATTCTAGTTCTTTCCTATATTGTTCACTCAAGGTTTCCATCATTTTATGTTCCTCTATTTTTTATCTATATCTTCTTTAGATATGGTCAACATTTCTTTCATTATGTTTGTCATTTCTTTTCTTAGTTGAGAGATTATTTATGATCTAATTTCCGCTATAGTCTCATGGAGTTGTTTTTATACTTCAGTTGCTATCATTTCAGAAATTTTAGTGATGTAATTTCTAGTGCTTCCTTGTTAATGTCCCCTGGGCTTGTTCTCAGTGGGCTGGAGGTCTGAGACTTTGCTTTTTCATTTTGTCATTTCCCTAGATTCCTCCTGACGAACTGGTTCAGTCCAAGGCACTTCCGTGCTGACTGTCCCGTGGTGCAAAGAGGTGAGCCAGGCACCTGGGTTCCTCTGAGTCAAGGTTCCTGGGGTGACAGAATAATGACAGGTGGGGCTTCTGCCATCCCTCAGCTCACTGAAGCTCCTCCCAGATGACAGAGGGTCTATGGGCAGGTCTCTTCTAACTTCATTTCTCCCTGGGGTGCTCCACAGATGGCACCTAGGTGCTACATTGGGCATTGCTAGGTTTTGCCAAGTCCTATGAGGTTCACCGAGGTGTTCCCCCAATGGATGACACTAGGGCGTTGTGCTAGGCTTGTTGGGAATTGACTCCACTGGGACCTGTGTGGCTAGCCGGGGTGCACCACTGAAGTGTGGCATCAGGGCCTTGAGCTGGGCTGGGGGGCACTCAGCTTCTCCAGCACCCATGCAACTGGCCAGGGCACATCCCCAAAGTATAGTGCCAGGGCCTCATGCTGAGCTGAGTGGAGCTTGAAACCTCAAGGAAACTTGTGGCTAGCCAGGGCACTCCCCAGATGGATTGCTCCAGGGCTCTGGGCTGGGCTGGGTGGGGTTTTGCACCTCTGGGACCCGCGTGGCTAGTTGGGGTACACTCCTGAAGTATGACACTAGGGCCTTCCACTGGGCTGGGCGGGACTTGACTCCTCCAGTACACGTGCGGCTAGCTGGGGCATATCCCCAAAGTATGGCACCAGACCTTGTACTGGGCTGGGTGGGACTTCGCTTCTCTGGGACCAGCATAGCTGGCTGGGGCATCACTGTTTCTCTTCCTTTGTCATTTATTTCTATCCCAATTTCAGAAATAACAGACTCCTTGAAAAGTCCTGCATACTATACTCCATACCCTCATATTCAGCCTCAGGGCCAAGGATCAGAATAACATGAAAAAGGCCTTAAGCATAAAACTCTTAGCTCAGAGTATTTTTTGCTAGAAGGGTAGTTGATAGTGACATTATGGCTTCCATATTTCTTCCTCCTTTTCTGTTCATCTGTCCTTTCTTCATCTCACACATCTCACTTTTCTCTGTTCTTTGCTTCTTTTACAGTCTCAGAATCTCTTTGAGTCATAATCCACAGAATATGGCCCCATGTAGTATTCAGTGTATGTTTTCATTGTTCCTGTGTTTGACAGGCCATTGATAATAGTCACAAAAGTATGACCCTGATGTACACTTAAAATGTCATCATATGTCCTTTAACATGTTTTCAAATAAGTAATTTAAATTGAGTAATGTATTTCAACCTCAAAAAGATTCAAATGTATGACAGATACACTTTTTGAAAGAGAGAGAAACTTTTAAGATGCTTAGGATTTATTATAGAAATGACTACATGGGCCCTCTGAGGTGTGGGGTTAAGTAGCCTTTAAAAATGAGCAACATGTCAGTTATTATACACAGAGCAGGTTGGGACTATATTCCTGGAATGATGAGGACCTTACCAATGCTCAGAAAAATAGTGGACAATTCACATTTAGTTCATATTTGTCTATAAATCTTGTCATTTAAGGATGAATTCTGTTATCTTTGCTTTTTCATAATGAAAAGTTATTCTCATGCTTTAAATCCAGGTTCAGCAGATGTTTTATTTACAGTTGGTGTAAGGGATTGTTCTCTTTATGGAGGTGACTTGATTCCATGGGCCTTTTACTAGAAAATGTTTGCCTTTTTACCTGAAAACGTTTGCTAGCTTCAGACTAAAATTTGTACATATTAAAAAATATTTGTGAAGGGAATGCATAGAGAAAGACTCATTTAGGTTTTTGTGATTATTAATTGTGGTATGTCCCCTTGATGAATAGGAAATACCAGGAAGTTAGTAAAACTTTTGTCTGTGGATGATTGGCTTGTAGAACATAAACTAAGCAGAGAAAATCCACCCTGCATGGGGTTGGCACCAGCCAATAAGCTTGTGTCTCAGACGGAATAAAAAAGTAAGAAAGAGCTGGGCGTGGTGGTGCATGCCTTTAATCCTAGCACTTGGGAGGCTAAGGTAGGTGGAGCGTTGTGAGTTCGAGGCTGGCTTGGGCTACAACATGAGCAAGGCCCGCCCGAACTACATAGTGCGACCCTGCCTCAGAAAAACTGGGACCGGGAGTTTGGCTCAATGGCTTAAGCACCTGCTTGGCAGGCATGAGGTTGTGAGTTCAATCCCTGGTACTGACAAAAAAGAAGAAAGGAAGTTTCTCTTTTTTGTGTGTGGAGGAGCTCTGATATCTGACTTTCCTAAGATTAGTTTTCAGAATTTTGGATTACTTCATGACTTTGAAATAAGTAAGTTTCCTATCTAAGGCATTTAAAATATTTTCTTTCATCTTGACTCCTTTACATAATATTGTCATCACATTATACCAACTTCTTCATTTATTAAATAGTTGTATTTCCTTTTTGGTATTTTTCTTTTCTGTACTGAAAATGTGTAGATAAGGTTCAGGAAAGTCTGTGCCATGAAACTAAGTGGCTCAGTTAATTTTCTCCCTGCTGAAAACTAGACTTTTCCTTATATTTACATTGTGTTCTGCCCTTGCCTGGACCCAGATTCTTCTTTAGGTTTATTGGTTTTCTCCATGTGACATTGACTCTGGAAGTTCAGTGGCACAGTTGTTATTGTATATTCAGAGACAACAAAAAAGAAAGAACCCATGCGTACAGTAAGGAGACACAAGTAGATCTGGAAAGCTAGAAGCAAATACTGCATCAGTGCTGTGATCCAACAGGCTAGGTGAAGTCAGTGTCCAGGGAGGAAACCTGGGCCAGGAAAGGTTTTGTCTAGAGGGCACATTTGGGCTCTACTCAAGCAGCTATTGTAGTGCTTTTCTTCTTTCTCTTGGCTCGGTGGGCAAAAATGGAGCAGCTTTGCATCATGAAGAATAATCTCTGCTGTATAAACTGTCCAGTCAGATACCAATCTTCTGTCAAGCAGTCAAGTCAGAAGTTCCCAATGTGTTGCAGAGAGACTACCAACCTGGCTTAGCCTGACTTGCTTTATGAATGCTACTGACTGTGTCTGCATGGAAAGGTGTTGGCAATTAAGCAAGGCCAAATGGCCCAACGTAAGAGTAGGGCTTGTGGATGTCCACCATCTGGTTGGAAGTGATTACGGTGCACTTTGGGCCTCCTCTGGGCTTCCCTGGATCAAGTGATTAGTCATTGTTCCTATATGTCAGCTGCCACTGGTATACATTTTTGGCCTTTTAAAACCCTCTAGATGGGGCTGTAAGTGTCCTGTCCCAGTGAGGTGACTTTACCATGGCCTTTGCCAGCTCAGTACCTGCAGCCCCACTCCTCTCCATGCTCTTCAGTGAGCAGGAGGGTTGAGGGCAGATTCATGATGCATGGGTGAAGTTGCTGTGTAGGTAAAACTGCAGTATTGGGTGCCCTGTTTTTCTCCCAGCAGCAGACCAAGTGTTACACTTTGTGTCTAAATTGTCTCATGAGTTTGAAAGTTGATTGGTTTCTATGGGCCCTGTGCTCATCAGTAAATTCATTCCTTGGTGACTTCAGTATCTGAATATGCTGTTTAGATGTGAAGACTTTGGGAGATAAGTCCCTAGAAGCAAGGCGTAGAAAAGTGTATTCTGCTTTGCAGTTCCTCTCATCTTTCCCTCCTTCCAGGCTGCTTAGTTTCTTTTCCTTCACCATGCCACTTTGGCATCATGGATCCAACCATGGATCCAACCTTGGATCCAACAGACCATGAACTAAAATTGAGCCAATGTAAAGTTCTCCTCCTCTAAGTTGTGAGGGTTTGATATTTTACCTCAGTAACAGGAAAGTGGCTAAGCCACCTAATTAGGCTAAATTTCTTTAGGTTTAGATACAGAGTCTCATGTACTCAGGTTGTATCTTCCACTTTGCATTTGATTGAGATGACAGTAAATTCCAAAAATCCAAACACTTCTACACATTTCCAAAGTTACTATAATGTTTTCACCAAGCCTGCTTCAACTACTGTGTTATAGCCAGAATAATGAAGTAAATAAATATCTCTTGTCATTTAGAGTGGAAAAAGATGGACAGGAAGTTATCAGTGTAAAGGAGGAAAGATGAAAAGTGGTGCTATAAAGAGCAATTTCCAGAAAAGGCTGACCGTTAAACCCAAATTTTGAATCTCCTTGAGGTAGGGCATCCACAGGTGATATGTGAATGGGTGTGTATTGGGTGATATACTATGTACCCTCAAGTCCTCATATACTTTTGATGGGACTGAGTCTGGCGCAGGGATTGGCAATGTGAGTGCTGCACCCCCCCCCAGGGGTGGAGCCAACATACAGTATAAATGAGGCGGGTCTTTCTCTTGCTCGCTTCCTCTCTCTCGTCAGCACGCCTTGCAGTTGCAGTTGCAACCACCATGAATGGCAGCCCTGTCACGCCATGCTGCCTTGGTGCTAACTAGGTACAGACTGAAACTCCCAAGAAACTGTAAGAATAAACCTTTCTGTCCCTAATTTTGGGCGTCAGGTATTTTGTCTCGGCAATGAGTAAAAAGTAACTAAGGGTGAAAAGATAGAAAAGCACCATCTCTCACATAATTACTATAGTTTAGGGATAATTTATAGACATTGTTTAGAAAATGACATGCTAGCTAAGCGTGGTGGCACACACCTATAATTCCATCACTTGGGGAAGCTAAGGCAGGAGAATAGTTTAGGCTAGCCTGCACAGTGAGTTCAAGGCCAATCTGAACTACAAAGTGAGGCTCTGTCTTTTAAAAAACTGATGTGCTGAATGAGATAGGACAATGAGTAAAAGCAATATTGCAGTAGGAGAAAGCACCAATTGTCAGTCTGCAGTCATGTCAATAATTAGGCATAAAATGGTGTTCTGTTGGAGAGAAGCAAAGTAGAGCAGACACAGTGTGAGAAAGCAGGGGATGAGGGTCAGTGTCAAAATCAGCTCCTGAACTAATGGTTTTCCTCTAAAATGTTCTTAGTGTGAAATTAAAGGGTGGGCTCTATGCTGGCTGTGTTTGAAAGTGGCTTAAAATTTTAGGCTTAAAAGCTATTTACATAGCTTTACATATAAATTTATGTAAAGCTATGTAAATAATTCTTTTGTTACTTCTAAGTTCACCTAGTCATTTTTGAGGCATAATTGAAAATTTCATCTCTCCGTTGTTTGCTTAAAAATTGGTTGGGCAACATTATCTAGGTGTAATGGGCAAGGTGTTACACAGGAATAGAAATGATTACAAGGTATTTTTTGTGTGGTAGTAGGGATTTGGCCCAGGACCTCCACTCTGAGGAACACTAGGCCTTTACATTTTCTAGTTATCATTATTTTAAATTTGACACTATGTCTCACTATGACTTTGAAACTCTTATCCTCTTGCTTTGACCTTTCAGAGTGATGTGATCACAGGTGTGGATCACCAAGCACAACTATATACCATGATCAAAGTGCTCGGTTAAATTAAACACTGTCTTAGTTACTTTTCACTCGTTGCCGAGACAAAATACCTGACGCCCAAAATTAGGGAAGGAAAGATTTATTCTTACAGTTTCTCTGGAGTTTCAGTCCTACTTAGTTGGCTCCAAGTCAGCGTGGTGTGGAGGGGCTCCTGTTCATGGAGGCTGCAGGCAACAAGGCATGCTGGCCAGAGAGAGAGAGGGTGGAAGAGGAAGACCCACCTTACCTTACACTGTATGTCGGCTTCACCCCTGGGTGGTACAGCACTCACGTTGCAAGCGCCAGACTTAGCCCCATCAAAAGTATGTGAGGACTTGGGGGTACATAGCATATCACCCAATACATTCCACCCCTGGACCCCCAAGGACTCATTTATATCCTTACTACATTTAGTCCATCTCTAAGAGTTGCCAAAGTCCTAACAGTTTCAGCATTGCTGAAAAGTCCAAGTCCCAAATCTCCTTCGAAATCTATGGCAAATTCTTATCTGTAACCACCTGTACAAATGAAAACAAGATTAAGCACTTTCAACATATAAAGGCACAAAATAAACATTACCATTCCAAAAGTTACAAACAGGGAAATACAAAGCATTGGAACCAAAGCAAGTCCAAAATCCAGCAGGGCAAACATTAAGTCCTGGAGTTCTCTGCTCAGCATCTGAAGCAACCTGGTTACAAGCTCCAACAGGCTTGAGTGACTCCACCCCTGTGGCACCTTCAGGGGTCTTAACTTCCATAGCTTCCCTTGGACGATCCATGTTCCTTGGCTTCACCCTTACATCTTTACACATTGCTCTCTGCAGGTGAGGCGGAAGTTGCCTTAGCCTTTTCTTGTACTTGAAACCAGTGCCACATGGATGCCACCAAGGTCCGCTGCAGGCTGGAGCAGTAGCCAGGCTTTCCTCTCTCTTGGCTATGTAGGAGTTGACTGCCTGGATCGCTGAGCTCTCTGAACTTGATTGTGAGGAACAGGTACTCTATGCCTCCGCCATTCTGGAATCTGGTGTGGCGACCTCCATTTTGGGACATGGCATGGCCTCTGTCACCACTCTGGGACAAGGCACTGTGCGGTTTTTTGTCTCCACTCCAGGACAGGGCACTGTGAGGCTTTTTCCTCTGAGCAAACTTTCACTTTCGAAGGCCTGAGGCTACAAAGGGTGGAGGCCCACTGCTTCCTGGGATGCCCCAGGCCATCTTTTTTATTCTTTTGTTCCTTCTCAGCAATCAAGGTCTCAGCTCCATCTTTAAAGTCCACAGCTTCCTGGCCAAACTCACAAGGTTTTAAATCACCATGCCGGGCTCCTTGCACTTTATTCGCAACATAAATCTGGCTAAGAGCCCCCAACAAAAGCCAGGCCACCATTTCAACGTTTGGCTGCCTCATAATTCCTTCTGCGAGATTAATAAGTCCATCGCCCTTAATCTCAGTCTCAGGCAAAGTCTCTGGGCATGGGCAGAATGCAGACAAACTTTCTACCAAGCCATAACACACGTTGTGTGGAGTCCAACACCCAGTGTCGTTCTTCTTCCCAGTAGAAACTTCCCAAGCCTGGTCTTTACTGGCAAGCTTTCTATCAGCCTTCTGGTCTCCTGGGCTCTGACCAGAATCTCCCATACAGAACAACTTAAGCTGTTCCAGCTCTATGCATGTAGATGACATCTCCGAACCTTTCCAAACTTTCCCCGCAAGCCATTTCCAAAGGCTCTCAAACCACATGGTCAGGAATAGTCACAGCAATGACCCCACTCCTCTGGTGCCAAATTCTGTCTTAGCTACTTTTCACTCATTGCCAAGACAAAATACCTGATGCCCAAAATTAGGGAAGGAAAGGTTTATTCTTACAGTTTCTTGGGAGTTTCTGTCCTACTTAGTTGGCTCCAGGTCAGCATGGTGTGGAGGGGCTCCCGTTCATGGAGGCTGCAAGCAGCAAGGCATGCTGGCCAGAGAGAGAGGGCGGAAGAGGAAGACCCACCTTCCCTTACACTGTATGTCGGCTCCACCCCTGGGCGGTACAGCACTCACATTGCAAGCGCCAGACTTAGCCCCATCAAAAGTATGTGAGGACTTGGGGGTACATAGCATATCACCCAATACAAACACCATCAGTGGTTTTTAGTATCAAAAATGTTGACTTTTTTCCATTGTGAAAGTGTGGGTGCCATTCCAAAAGACATCCTTGGAACTTTCTTCTTAATAGTAGGAACATCCATCCCTTTTTCATCATAAGCCAATTTGAGACAGTATATTCATTTCTCTTAATGGAGTGACTCAGTGTGCCACCCCTTGATAACTTCAGAATGATGCCTCATAATGAAAAGCAACATCACATGCTTTGGACACCAATATTCACTTGTAGCAGTGTAAAATAGAAGTATTCTAAACATGTCAAAGTTTTGATCTGTCTGGATGGTACATTATTTGGGGCCCACCATTTTTTGTTGGAGAATTTCTTAATGCTCAGCAAGCAACACACTAGAATTCAAAAGAAAAATTGGGAAAACACAAAGGTCAACTCTTAACTGACTGTAGATATTTGTTACTGCTCAGAATTAAAACTGAGGATGTGAAATTTCACCCTGTAAGATGGCTAAGTAGGAGGTGAAGAGGCCCCAGATTGAAATTATCTGACTCTCATATTTCCCTGTCTCACCACCTGTACTTGAGCTTCCCTGGGCTGCATGGGCACAGTGTATTGTGTATATCCTCAGGAGTGTGTTCAACCTTCTGAGTGCGGGTTCTTTTGTGAACTGCAGTGAAGCAGCCTTTTTTTCCAACCAGCTCCCCTTTTGCTTCTTTTGCAACAAGTTACTTGTATAAAATATAAGTTGCTTAAGGATTTAAAATTTTATTTTCTTAATTTAACCTTAAGATTATGATTTTCCTAGTTAAAAATGGACTGGAGAATTTATTACATCTAACAAAGTAAAGAAAAATTTAGAAGTGACTTTGTTGTTGTTTTGAAACCAAGGTCTCACTGTGTAGTTCAAGGTGACCTTGAACTCACTGTGTAGCCAAGGCTGATATAAATTAATGTGTACTTTCTCTGTGATAATTTTTTTTTTTTTTTTTTTTTTTTTTTTTTTTTGCGGCACCGGGGATTGAACTCACAACCTCGCGCCTGCCAGGGCAGGCGCTTAAGGCACTGAGCCAAACTCCCGGCCCTGGTTTTTTTGAGGCAGGGTTGCACTATGTAGCTCAGGCTGGCCTTGTGCTTGCGTTGTAGCCCAAGCCGGCCTCGAACTCACAACACTTCACCTACCTCAGCCTCCCGAGTGCTGGGATTAAAGGTGTGCGCCACCACGCCCGGCTTCTCTGTGATAATTTAATGTTTAAATATTTTGCAATACATTTTATTTTCAAATTTCTTGGTAAGATTTAACAATAATAACAGTGTACAGACATTGGACCCCAGAAATTTGTGAGGTTTATGTTCCTAGAACATCCATGTATTGCACATTTCAGATATGGTCAGAAAAAAATGCCCGTAAATGGCTCTTTTTATTATTTAAACCCTAAATATGTAATCTCTCCTATAGTTACGTAATTTAATTTAGAATATGCAGGGTGTTTTGGTGGCATCCTTTGGCTTTAAGAAGAACAAATGAAGACCACTGGACACAGCTACACACAGTACAGCACCCCGTTAAGATGAGGGAGTGCTGGTGAATCTGCCAGAGATGGGTTCCAGGGCAGCAGCCAGTCATCAGCAAGGAGAACTAAATAATGCTCTTAGACTGGCTACTTGTATACCTCCCAGAAAAAAAAATTATTATAGAGAATATTTGTGGCTTCTACAAAATTGCAGGGGTTTCTATTAGCAGTTATTAGGTTTTAAAGAAAAATCTATGAATGAGTGAGGCCATGAGCTCCAAACTGGGACTTTCTGGGGTTATATTGTGCCCTGGGAATATTCAGAAAGTTTCGTCTTTGGGCCTTAGGCAATGGATGAGAGTATCCAGGTGACTGAAACCCTACCAGACTCAAACATCTCTTGCCCCATGGACGACTACTCCCTCACTTTGGTGACTCTTCCTAAGTTCACCATGTGTGATTTTCTATGAACAGTGTTCTTTTCCTCTCTTGGAATTTTCAGTAAATGATAGAAATTGCCAAGAGAAATATTTCCATGATTTGTTGTTTTGTTGTTGTTTTCCCATCTCATATTGTTCACAAGTGCAGATATATGAATCAAGGGCAAAGTGTTTTGTTGTCCATTCCATTGGTCATGTGGTTCAGGATTTTTCAATCTTGAAAAGAATCACATCGATCTCCAGTATTCCTGGAACTTGGTGTTTTCTCTAGACAGTGGGAAAAAGTCAGTGGTCTTCAGATTTTGGTGAAGTCCAAAGTAAAGGAAATGAGTGTAGAGTATATCAATCTGTTCTCCATTTTGTATGTGTCTACTTCCTTACTGTGTTCTTCCACATTTCCATTTTTTAATGATTTTCTCAAAAAAAGATTTGGTTCTTGTTTTCTGTTTGGTGTTTTTTCTTGAGTTAGATTATGTTGCAGTCATTTTTTTGAAATTTGTGTTCATTGCTCTTTACTCCCTATATAAAACTTTTATGCTGTGTACATAGCAAATATTTTCTTGTTTATTTCTCATGATTTTCATATATTTCAATTTATTCTTCTAATTCTGATGGTTAGTTGATTTTCTCCTGAGGAGACACTTTTTTCATGATAAAACCAAATTCAAATCTCAAGATGCTACCTAATTACAAAGAAAGAAGGACTCAATCCATAAATGGTAAGATTCGAAAAGAAATGTTATCTATTGTCTATTAAAACCATTCATTAGATACTCATCTGCCTCAGTGTTTTGTGGATAATGATCTTGTAGGCTGCCTCTATGAGCTGTGCTTTAGAGACATTGCACGTTTACCTTTGCAATATACCCTTGCTATTCTACTGTTGCTTTAGCAGTGAGTATCAATTTAGCATTAGAACTGCTGTCTGACAAAATGTGTGTTTGCATGAATTTGATGACCAAGACTCAGAGTTAATATTTGAAGGATTCAGCCCCCATTTAGCTTTTTTGTTTTGTGTTTTTGTTTCTGTTTTTTTGAGATGGGATCTCACTGTGTAGTTCAGGCTGGCCTTGAACTCACTGTTTAGCCCACACTAGTCTCAAACTCAGCAGTCCTTCTGCCTCAGCCTCCTGAGTACTGGGATTACATACACGCACCACCACACCTGGCTTTCAATTCAATTTTTTTATGAAAGGAGTTGAGATATCCCAGGCTATATTAACCTTCCTTCAAGAAATATATGTTTGATCATTTAGGAGGCAGTGACCTTTGAGGATGTGGCTGTGAACTTCACCATGGAGGAGTGGGCTTTGCTTAACCCATCCCAGAAGAAACTCTACAGACATGTGATGAGGGAAAATTTAAGGAACATGGCAGCTATAGGTAAGGATGACATTACTTTCTCATTTATACAGTCAGAGAACATTGTTGTTCATCAGTGTAGTTTCGTTAAATAGAATGTGAAAACATTTTGGAGACTCAGACCTAGTTAAATTATAGCATGAATCTAACTGGAATCTATTCATTTTTGTGTGATAATACAGTGTCTCCTTATATTTCTATGTCTGAAATTCAGGAATTATCTTGGATAACTGGGAAGTTGAAGAAGAGTACAAAAATGACTGGAGAAATCTAAGGTAATTTGTGCTCAAAAGAAAAAAGAATATTCCTCAAGATTCAATGTATGAACAGAAATATCACAACCAGGGCCAAGAATTTAGCTCAGTGGCACAAGCACCTGCCTGGCAAACACAAGGTCATGTATTCGATCCCCGGTACCAAAAAAAAAAAAAGAAGAAGAAGAAGAAATATCACAACCAGGGAAACATGACCATATTCAAATTTATTTAATCTCCACACTTAATCACAGATATTCTCCAAAGATGTATATAGTTTTAGTATGTATAATCTGACAACTGAATACAGGAATATTCCAATATAGGAAACTGATTACTAATACCATGCAACAAGTGACGCTATCTAACATATAAGTATAGAAAAAGTTCTTTCATGATCACCATCGTAAAAATACATGAAATTGCATTTAGTATTATGTATAGGTGTATATGAAAAGAACTGAATTTTGAAACCCTTCTTCAACATATCTGTGTATACATGTCAATATGAGATATTCAGTGTCTAAAAAAATTGCTAACCTTGAAGCAATATTCAAAGTACACGTGAATGTTTGTGTTGTAATAACAAGTGTTTTCAAGCCATCCTCCAGAGAATTAAGTCCCTGTTTTAAAATTCTTAAGAGGCACCCTCCAAAATTGTTGGTGTGTGTTAAGAATAGCCAGTCTGATAACCGACATACAGACATCTCAAAAAGTACAAATAGAAGTTTCACTTAATCCAGGAATACCTCTCCTGGGAATAGTCCCAAAAGAGTTCAGATTATTACATTATACAGGTGCATGCATACATAGTGAAAGCAGGAAAGTATATAACAAATGTCCATCATTGGATGAATGAATGGATTCAGTGTGGTTTTTGATATTCCCAGCACCCTGGGAAGCTAATTCAAGAGGATGGCAAGTTGAAGCTCAGCCTGAGCAACTTAATCATCTGTGAGAATCGCTTTCAAAATAAGAAACAAAAAATCCAGAGATGTAATTTAGTGTTAGGACCTGTAAAAAGCAAAAAAATGTGCTGTACAGTCAACCATGAAGATGAATTGATATCATGTCATTTGGCAAAAGAAATGGATGGTCTTCATTCCGTAATATTAAATTAATAAGTCAGACACAGAATGTGAAAAGTCACATGCTTTCTCTTATGTGAAACGCCAAAAATATAAGTTAGGGAGTAAAATAAAAGAGAGACATTTAAAAAAGGAAAGCCTGACTTTTTGGGAAATGGTAAGGAGAGCGGGGAGAGTGACGGGGAAAAGGTATCAAAATAATCAGTATGTGATATACACAGGTACCAATTTCCCAAAGTGAAAGTAATAAGCCTTCTGTGTTGCAAAATACACCAATTTTTAAATTCCCAAATAAATACCATTCTTTGGAATGGCCGATTTGATAGTATCTGCCAGGGTATTCAGCTAATTCATTGTCAGAATTCCTTAGCAGGAATCAAAGCAGAACTAGTGCTAAACGATTACTATGGAGACCCATTGTATTGCAACTGATTTTTTGTTTTGTTTTGTTTTCTCTACAGAAATGAGGTCGAGAAATCCTATCAAAATGAAGGTTGGAATCAATATGAAGAAATACTCCTTTGGACTCCAGAAGCTACTATAGACATAAAACAAGCTGGTTTAAAACCAGCTGAAGGCCTTGCTTGTGGAGAGCCCCTGATTGGGCATTTGTCACTAAATGTGCCCATCATAGCTCACACTGGACTAAAGACATCTGAGTATTTGGGATCAGAAGAGAAGTTGTGTAAGTGTGATGAACATGGACTATCCTGTGGTGAATTCCAGTTCTTTCAAGAGGATGCAAGGACAAAGACTGAAGAAGAGCCCTATAAATATGATCAGTATGGGAAATCTTACTCTGATCTTAGTGAAAGAGCTCATCTTAGAGAGAAGACCTTTGTATATAAGAAAAATTTTAAAGCCTCTAGCACACCTAATGATGGTCAGATTCATGAAAGAAATCCCAATAGAGAGAACCCCTATATATGTAAGCAATGTGGGAAAGCTTTTAGTACACAAAGTTCTTGTCAAAGACATGAAAGAACTCACACTGGGGTGAAACCCTATGTATGTAAGCAATGTGGGAAAGCTTTTAGTACACAATATTATTGTAAAATACATGAGAGAATTCACACTGGGCAGAAACCCTATGTATGTAAGCAATGTGGGAAAGGTTTTAACAGGCCCAGTGAATGTAAAGTACATGAAAGAACTCACACTGGGGAGAAACCCTATGTATGTAAGCAATGTGGGAAAGCTTTCAACAGGCCCAGTGATTGTAAAATACATGAAACAATTCACACTGGGGAGAAACCCTATGTATGTAAGCAATGTGGGAAAGCTTTTAGCACACCCAGTCAATATAAAATACATGAAAGAACTCACAGTGGGGAGAAACCCTATGTATGTAAGCAATGTGGGAAAACTTTTAGCAGACCCAGTCATTATAAAATACATGAGAGAACTCACAGTGGGGAGAAACCCTATGTATGTAAGCAGTGTGGGAAAGCTTTCAACAGGCATAGTCAATGTAAAATACATGAAACAATTCACAGTGGGGAGAAGCCCTATGTATGTAAGCAATGTGGGAAAGCTTTTAGTGCACAATATTATTGTAAAATACATGAACAAACTCACACTGCAGAGAAGCCCTATGTATGTAAACAATGTGGGAAGGCTTTCAACAGACCCAGTAAATGTAAAATACATGAAAGAACTCACACTGGGGAGAAACCTTATGTATGTAAGCAATGTGGGAAAGCTTTCAGCAGCCCCAGTGAATGTAAAATACATGAAAGAATTCACACTGGGGAGAAACCCTATGTGTGTAAGCAATGTGGGAAAGCTTTTAGTACGCCCAGTCAGTATAAAATACATGAAAGAATTCACACTGGGGAGAAACCGTATGTATGTAAGCAGTGTGGGAGAACTTTCAGCAGGCCCAGTCAATATAAAATACATGTCAGAACTCACACTGGGGAGAAACCCTATGTATGTAAGCAATGTGGGAAAGCTTTTAGTGCACAATATTATTGTAAAATACATGGAAGAACTCACACTGGGGAGAAACCCTATGTATGTAAGCAATGTGGGAAAGCTTTCAACACACCCAGTCAATATAAAATACATGAAAGAACTCACACTGGGGAGAAACCCTATGTATGTAAGCAATGTGGGAAAGCTTTTAGTGCACAATATTATTGTAAAATACATGGAAGAACTCACACAGGGGAGAAACCCTATGTATGTAAGCAGTGTGGGAAAGCTTTCAGTATGCATAGTACTTGTCAAAGACATGAAAGAACTCACACTGGGGAGAAACCCTATGTATGTAAGCAATGTGGGAAAGCTTTTAGTGCGCAATATTATTTTAAGATACATGTAAGAACTCACACGGGAGAAACCCTATGTATGTAAGCAATGTGGGAAAGCTTAGTGCACAACTTTGTTGTCAATGACATGGAAGAACTCACACTGGGGAGAAATCCTAGGAATGTGGGAAACATTTAGCAAAGCTTATTACTGTAAAGAACATGAAAGAACTCACACTTTTGCATTAATTCTGGCATTCTATGTATGAAAGCGGTGTGGAGAAGCTTTTAGCATGCCGGAAGCTTGTTAAAGACAGAACTCACAGTGGAGAGAAACCTTATGTGTGTAAGCAGTGTAGGAATTACACAGATCTATGGTAAAATAAATGAAAGAAATCTCACTGCATAGAAGCTTTATATATATATGCCATTTTGAAAATCCTGTGAAAATTTCTCACATAGTGGAGAACTATAGGAATAATTAATGTAAAAAACTTGATGTCAATATTGCTCTATAAAATTTCTAGAACGTACAATCCCAGGTAGAAATATCCTCAAGTACATATATTATGTGTTTTTCAGTAAATCACTTAAATGCCTGGATTATGTGTCTGCAGTATTTAATATAAAAATATTGAGTTGACATAGTTAGGTATTGTTATGTGTCTTTGAGCTTAATACATAGTGTCTTTTGGTTAAGCATAGTGAATTGAAACATTTTTTACTTTCAAGTAGAGTTAGTATTTATGTAATTTTTGTTTAGTCTTTACAGTTGGGAAGTATACGTGACTAAAAAACTTAATTTTGTTAATTGCTTTTTGTTAATTGTTGGGATTTTGCCACTACCTTCGTTTTAAATTTTTGGTGTGTTTACTGTGTATTCTGTGTAACAGGGGATATTTTTAATTTGATGCCATATTTTATATTAAGATATTTTCAGAGACTTGTGAACATGTTTTGACAAAGTTGATTTGTTTCTGCACAACTTGTAGATTAGCACATTTTGTTTCCCATATAACAAGATACCTGCTTGTATAGTGTATCATGTACATAATTTTGCCTATTTTTCTTTCATATGAGGGCAAATATTATCATTTACATAACATTTTGTTTTCTTATCATCAAAACTGTGCTTTTCTTTATATTCCAATGACTTAATTTTGTGGTAATTTTTCTACCATATATACCAAAAATAAATCAAACTGCTGTTGTCTTCTGATTGCCATGGATCAGCAGGACCATAACTTGTCTCCAAAAGGATATCATGAATTATAGTAATCTCTCCAAAATTATACATGATGGTATGATTTATCAGCAACAACACTTTCGAAGGAATTTTTGTCAGCAGTGGAGTTGTTTGAGGGGGAATAATTGCTATTGAATGTAATGAGACAAATGTCTTTTTTCCCTGATTCTGTGATGCCATTCTGTCTTTGATAGTCTTATTTTTTGAGACAGGGTTTCACTGTGTAGTTCAGGCTGGCCTTGAGCTCACTGTGTAACCCAGGCTGGCCCCAAACTCATGGCAACCTGCCTCAGCCTCCCAAGTGCTGAGATTATAGGCTTACATCACCATGTCTGGCTAACATTATTGTTTTTACCTAAAAAGCAGAAATGATGCCATGAAGGAAAACCTACCTCATGAGAGATAATGTCAGTTTTGTAAAAAAAAAAAATGGAATTTACTAAATTATAATTCAGATTATGTTATTTTGCCAAGTTTAGAGATAAATTTATACAATGCCATTTTTCATTATTCATGAAGAGCACCGTCTAATGTTTGAGGTATCTGACAAATGCCTTCAAGCACATAGACTGGCTCAAGGTGTGTATGTAAGTCCCAGTTGGTCTCCTGTAACCTGTATTTTTAAGTATTTTAACGTTGAAATAGTTTGTAAAATGTTTTATACAACATTCTCAAATACAGAAACTGCTCGATTTCTAATGGGGCTACATTGTTACAAACGTGTGGTATCACAAAAACGTAAGTGAACAGTTCATTTTTAAATACCCATAATGCAGTCAACATTATAGCTTGCCCTTTTCTTAATTATGCTTAGACACAAATTACTTACCAGTTGTGTAATATTATACCTGAAATATCTGATATAATTCATGAAATATAATACACTGCAGAGTACAGTGTCAATTTGTGCACCCTTCAACTTAAACCTAACTTCCCTACAGCAAATTTCTGTTTCTTACCATCAACAGGAAGTTATGTACTATGTATTGCTATTCCAGCTTGTGATGGAATATTGAAACTACAAGATGTTTTACACTGAGCACATTTACTTTTCTTATTATTTTACCATGAAAAAAATCTTGCTGGGCCTTGGGATGTATGTTTGTTATCCCAACAACTCAGGAGGCAGAGATGAGGGAAAACAAAATTGAAGCCAGCCTATTTAACTTAGTGAGATTCTGTCTCAAAATATACATTGAAGCTCTGTAAATGTAGCCCAGTGATTTAGGACACCTAAAATATCACTATTGCAAATCATGGTTCTGTTTCTCTGGAAATAATCTTTTCATGGTAATATTTGTACAGCAGCCGTACATATGCCTACATTATACATTAAAGCCTAGACAATGAAACATGAATAAGATGGGCCTTCCTTGGACTGAATATAGGAGAGATACGAAAAAATTAGTTTTCTTAATGTCATTCCTAGAGTTTTTGGTAGAAAATAATGTGGGATGACAACAAACAAATAATTATATAAAATTGAAAAATTGCATGAACATGGAAACAACAGCGTAAAGGAATAACCAACAAAATGGGAAAATATTACTCTGCAGAGTGTGAATATCTGGAAAAAATGGGAAAGTGAAATGAATATACGCTTCTCAGAAGAAGTACAAATTGCCAATAAATATCTGAAAAATGTTCAGTATTTTTGCCCAATAGAGAAATGCAAATTGGAACAGCATCTTTATTCCAGAGAGAGTACATATCACTAAGAACTCAAAAACAAACAAACAATTTAGTCATGAGGCTGCAGGGGGGAAAAAAACCATTCTACATCATCAGTGTGAAAGTAAACTAGTTCAGCCACTAGGGAAGTTAGTGTAGAAAGTATTTTAAAAATTAAAATAGTAATTCCATTCATGTAATCCTTCCTCTCCTGTGTATCTTCCCCAAACAGCTAAAGATGAAATATTTTACTGACACATATTCCTGTTTACTGCAACAATACTAACTTTTTTCTGTCTAATAGCAGCAGTGAGCCTTGTTCGGTCAGCCACCAGATACCAACAGTAAACAACAAGTACTCTTAAAAAAGTACTCTATTTAATAAATTATATGTGATATTTTATATTTTGTTATGAAGCAAGCTGTATGTTAGATTTATTTTCCCTGACTACAGGTCAATATAAGCATGATTAGCATGTACATGTAGCAGGGGCAGCTATAATGTTCATTAGATTTGGTGTATTAAGTGCATATTCAATGTATTTTATTTCAACTTTGTTAGGTTGGCTAAATATTTTCACTTTCTACCTCAAGGAACATCTGTAACCACTTCAACTTTATTGATGTACATAACACCAACTTCACTATATTCTCTCCATGGTTTAATGCTGTTAGTATACTACATGGAGCATATGTATATATGTATAAGAGTTTCTTTTTCTACTTTTCTCATGTTGTAAATGATTTTTTGACAGTTGTCGCCCACTCAGATCAATGGACCACATATCAGTTATTTTCTCTAGGGCATACACAGACACAGAAATGTGCTTTACTGGGTTTTATGGCATGTCACTATCAAATCATGCTGATGAAAAGATTAATAAGCCAAAAGCAAAACAATTTTAATAAGTTAAAATTTTTACTAGTGCTTGCTTAGGCAGCACATATACATAAAATGTTATTAATATATGTTTGCAGTGTCTGATGTTTACCTTTGTTATCAGAACATGGCACATGTACACAACACATCTGAACTCTTGCCCTTCCCATCCCTTTTCTCCCCTTCCATTAATTTCTTCATCCTGTTTCCATTTGTAAAATACCTATCTCATTTTCCAACTACTGATCTTTTTTTTATGAAAGTAAAGCAAAATACTTCCAAAAGGAAAGTTAATCATCTACAAATAGCAGCATCCTGAATATGTAGCTTTGTAAGGACTTCAGCACCCTTTGTTTCTAAAGAAAATCCCCTTGATTTTTATGATTCCAAGAAGCAAAATCTCAAATGATGGCTATGAGGTCACACTGTGACCCTAGAAGTGGAGATCCACAGTGTGCTACACAATGATACAGAGATCACAAGCATAGGAGTTCAGTGCATGAAAACTGAAGCATCAGATTCACCCACCAGAAGTAGGATGGAGGGCTGCCTGAGTTTGGTGGCACCAGCTTCACTCCTGTATGTCCAACAGGTGATGTGTGGCACCAGCTAAGATAATCATGGTCCCTCTTTATCTCCAAGTTAATTCTGCTGGTTTAGAAGGGTCTAATAATATTAAAAATTCCAGAAATAAAAATTGGCAAGGTTCATCACGTACCATATCAGTAGCATAGTGAAACCTCATGCCACTATGATCCATCATTTTATCTCAGTTTATCTCATCACATAGCTATTGTGTGATGTCAATCTTGGCAAGAAGGGTGAGTACAATAACACAGGCAACACTCAGAGAAAGACAGCAATTCACATGGCACCGATTGCATTTTGTTATAACCATTTCAGTATTAAGTACTATTATGAATCTTTACATGTGAAGAATTTATCAATTAAATTTTTTCATAAGCATAAGGTGCAGTTCCAGTCTCAAGATGGAAGCCTGTTCCTCGCTCTCCCTGGGGAGTGGGGGGTGGGGGGCTGGGGACCGCCGAGTTTACTCACTCACCAGCTCGCGACCACCTCTTTCCATGATCAATAGCTGCCTCCG
>RJWM01007643.1:0-76738 GCA_004363535.1 Dasyprocta punctata | reverse complement strand
GCCTTTGTTTATTTCATTCTTTTACTCTTTCCGTGGGCTACAGTTCTCGTTTTAGATTCTTCTTGGGTCCAGAGGACCCATCTCCCTCTTTTTTCCTTCTCTCTGTTATTATATTAGTTTATATTCTGGCATTTTGATGGTATATTCAGGGAGCCTCCCGGTCACGGTGTCATCTGGGCGGCCATCTTGGAGGAACTCCTCTTGTTTTGCTTTTAAAGGAAATTCTGTTCATTTCCTGAGAGTCCCTGTATGCCCAGCCTGCTTGGTAGCCCAAGAAAAGGGAAACTTTCTGTACATTTTTGCCTATTCTTCCTATTGTTTTGGTTCTGCCTTGGCCCCCTTGTTGGAAATTCCTGTGAAGTCCCAAATTCTATGCTATGCAGAAACTTCTGATAGTTCATGGTTTCCCATGTGCCAAATCATCTCCCTCTCCATTACTGAACGTCCAAATCTCTCCAGCTGTGCTGACGCAACTGAAAGCACCTACGGTTTCACATGAGAGCAACACACAGTACAGGGTTCTTGAAAGCACTCTTCCTGGCCACTCTGCCTGACTGTGGAGCTCATCAACAGTGTCTATAACTTTCGGTACCCACCAGATTTATTGTCTACTTCCACACTTGTGAAATACTGGCATCTCCCTAACTCAAGCATTCAAATGCATCCTTATTATTGTGATATCTGATCTCCTTGGGTCAAATATACTCATAATAAAGAATGAAATATAAAAATGGATACCACAACCTAACAAAAAACATTTTACATATTGCTACATGATTAGTACTGGGCTTACTGTAGCAATATAAACAGACATCTATCTATTTCGGTTTGGTAGAGCAGCTTTTTACCAATAGCCAACATTCCTCCAATCACCCAGAAAGCTCACTGAGCTCTAGCAGGAGAAGTGCAATATGCTGCAGGGAAAGAGTGAGCAGTGTGGTTTGTCTATGCAAGGAGCTCAGATACTTCAAAGAAGGCCCCAATCAACTTTCCCTCACCACCCCAATGTCCCTCATATGTAAGTAGATAAGGTTGGTAATTTTAAAAAGAAAGAGCCACTTGTCAGTAAGAATATTTCCTGGTGTTATAATCATTGGTAAAACTTGGAACTCATAAAAATAGAAGGCCAGAATTCGCTGGCATCGTTTTAAATAAAAATGCATGTTTAATATTAGAGTGATTTTTCCTAGCAAATATTTTTTCCCTTTCAATGTTAGTCAAAATAAAATGCATAGGGAATTCTATTCTGGCTGTTCCAGTAACTGATCTTGGAAATGAAAATGTAACTCTACTTTCCCAAGTGGCTGAGGGTCTCCATATTCATGACTGTTTAAGGAGCAATTATAAAAAGCACAGAGCAAGATATTTTACTGTTTTTGCACACATACAGGAACAAGGAATTACTATGTGTTTGGCTAAATAGGAAAAGTGACACTTGAGGTAAGAAAAAGAGAAAAAGTAGAAGAAAGGAAGATACATGTTGGCGATCCTGCATTTTTTTCCACCTGGACTGATTATCCAGGGTGAGCGAGATTTAGATCTGTCAAAGGTAAGCAGGAATGGGACCCAACTATCTTGGTGAAACAGATGCCAGGAACTATCTCTGTCCTGACAGCACTGATTTCATCTCTAATACATATGCCAGCAAAAGCTACATCCCACTAAGAAGATTGACTGTGGCCCTCTTATCTGATTGCGACACTCGGAGGATACCTCCACAACCCAAAGCATCACCCAACCATCTTTTTTCCGATTAGAACATGGAGCTCTGACAAAAAGCACAATTACCCTTCTCCTGAGGGCCGGGTCATAACCTAATGTTCCTAGAAGAAATTGAGAAAGGACTAAAGGGGAATGAAGCTATCTCTACACACTCAACCAGAACATTTGAGTTTTCAGAAGAGGGGATTTTGCAGGGCAGTCTTCCTGATCCAGTGGTTAAGAATTGTAGAGTACATTATAAAGATCAAGTTTTTAATTTAAAATATTAATAGGTGTTTTAGATATCCTCAGAAACTTTCCTAGTCATATGTATTTTATTAAGCACACCTCAGGTAGAGTGGTGTTAAATGACCATACAGGATTTTCAACTGCCTGAGCGACATTTCTGATTTATAAGGAGGAAAAATAAGATACTTCTCTGCTTCTGTATAATGATTAAATGAAATATGCACAGAACCCTTAAAAAGACTATTTTTTGGAGGCTACTTTCATTAATTCTTTACTCATTCTTTTTATATAAAAATTAAAAAGTGAACTCTAAAAGAAATAGTAACCTCTATTTTGTTTTGTTTCCATAATACTTTCTGCATATATTCATTCTAGCACTGATCTGTGAGAACTTCAATAATTAGTTTATGTAAAATTTCCTCTTTGCATAAGTTCTTCAAGGGTCACAACTAAAATTTTTTAAATTTATATTTTCAGTGACTAGTTATAAATACTGACATGCTCAATAAATGACTGAATAAACTGACTGATTTTGTTTCTTAGAATTCACATAAAAGCATAAATCAGACTTAATTCATTGTAATTCAGTCTTAGAAAATATCATCTATCATTTGAGAAAGGAAGATTCTACCAATCACAAGAGAACAACAGCCCTGCTTAGCTATTGCAGGTAATAGATACCTGCAATAGTCACAGGTGACTGGATTGAAATCTGCTCTAAGTCATTCACTGCACTTTCCCAAGTCTCTTAGTCCAGTGGCAAAATATTCAATTATTACTTATGTGCTAATCCTTCATTTTAGTTCCTTCAGGCTTAGGGTTTAAGGTGACTGAGAAAAAGCGCCTATGTCTCCATTAATAAACTACAATATCTAAGAATTGAACTATCTCCCAGTCTCTTTACTTGTCTGCTCTTGACCCATCTCACTCACAGGTGAGTGTGCCCTTTTCTTAAAGAGCATTGAGAAAGAAGACAACACAATCTTTAGGCAGTGTTTATTTTCTTACTTCATAACCCTAAAGTTACAGAAGACCATAACGTCCTTCCTTGGGATGCAAACAGATTCTGACTACTAAAATTTAAATTGATTCCCTCCTTGTTAGTCATTTGCCAAAAAGAAATACAATCTTCTTACAAATACTGTTGGTAGAGTTAATGATAAGAACATATTTCCAGAATCATATTTTAAGTAGAACTTTCTTAGACACTGAACACAATTTTAAAAACTTAAATTCATTATGGTATTAACAATAAAATGGAAGTCAACCATTTCTCATTAATTCTTTTCAAAACTAGTTCTTAAAAGGTTGTCCTAAACTGGGCACAATAGCACAAACCTGAAATCCTACCATTCTGGGAGCCTAAGGGAGGAGGATCAGACATTCAAGCCCAGCCTGGGCAACTTAGTGAAACCCCCACCTTAAAATAAAAAAAAAAAATTTAAAACAAGGGCTAAGGATGTAGCTCAGAGTGAAGGCCTTCAGCTCAATCCCCAGCTCAACAGAAGAAAAAATCCTTTATTATACTCAGGTTCTGGAGACACTAGACATGCTTTGCAACATTGTTTGATCACAGCTCCTCCTAGAGGACCCGTGCATAAGTTGCCATGTACCTATCTCCTTTAGTATATAATGGTTCTAAATAGAGACAACAGAAATACAATTAATACAGTAATTATAGAAATATAATTCACCCATATTATTCACTCTGTTGGTTCATTCTTTCTCATTCTTCTTCAAGAAAGGGTTTGGGTGCATTCAAGAAACTAACTGCTAAAACTAGCAGAAGCCCAAGGAGACCCAAGGCAGTTGGGTTTGTTAGCACTTGGATGGCATAGGGCCTTAGAGTGGCCTCAGCTCCCTGGAGGAAGAGTGAACCAGTGAAAGCACTGTATGTCTTTCTTCCTGTTTTCCATACCAAACTGAAAAAAATAAGTCTTGGAATTTTATTCCCCTTACTTAACTTTCAAAAGAATCAATTTTTTAAAAATCCCTGGTTATTTATTTTGTTTTTCTTCTTGACATTGATTTCACTATTATTTTCTCTCATTCCTCGATTCTTTAATGAAATTCTTCTATCAAATGGAATGCTCTGCTTATTTGTATAATTTTTCCTTTCTAACTGAGACTTGGAAACCATTCTATGAATGATATTTTAACCATACACTGAAAACGCCAGTAATGTTTTTAGTTCTAAAAATTTTTAAAGCTTCCCTTTTGATTTCTCCTTAGTGGTTAATTAGCACTGTCAACAAGAAATTGAACCATTTTTATCTCAGAGTTCTTTGAAGTTTTAAGGCTGAAAGCAACAAATGGCAATAGAGTTACAATAATTCTTCAGGCTCTTTTCTCCTACTGATTCTTTTTTTCTTAGTTTTTTTGAAACAGGGTTTCACTGGGTAACTCAGGTTGACTTTGAACTCACTATATAGCCTCAGTAGGCCTCAAACAAGTGGTGATCTTTTTGCTTCAGCCTTCCAATTACAGATACACTGTGGTGACAGGCCAGGTCCGCCACAGTCATTTCATGTGCTGATTTGTAAACATTCCTCCTGGAAAAACCTCCATACCAAATAAAATTATTTAAAGCCTGCATATATCATGAATGAACTTTAAGAAATATGACACTGAATGAAATGGAAATTTCCAACACACATACACACACACACACATACACACACACATAGTGATTCAAGTAATGATAAAAAGTCATAGAACAAATCATAAAACAATATTACATATTTTTATACTACTCTGTATTGTTTAAGGTTTGAAAGAAAATCTAAGTATAGCAAAATAATAACAACTTAAATCACAGGAGGGGGTATATGAATGTCTCCTGTATAATTTTTGTACTTATTTAGATTAGGACATACGTAATACATACTTAATACTTTTAAAATAGAAGTCTAACATTAAGCTTGTGTTTTAATATCTTTTCTTCAATGTCTTTTAAAGGTGAAACAACTGCTTTAAGATTAGTTCTCAACTATCTTTCACATAAGTTCACAGTTGGATAGTTAATGTGTATACACAGTAATACCTCTGCATTATAAAAATTTGCACATTACAAATATAAAAAAGAAACAGAAATCAAAGTGAATCTTCCAGGGCCCCTGGGAGTTGGGGCTCTAGGCATATTGACTTTTTGTGGTCCCTTTAGGAAGACAGAACAAAGGAAAAAGTCACCAGTCAAGTTGTCCTCAGCTCCAGCCACATCTGCTGTCTAGTCATCTAGTTAAATAGTTCACCTTCTGCTAGCCTCAGTTTACTTATCTTAAGAAATGGTTAACTTTAAAAGCTGTTGAAAGAACTAAAGATAATTCATTATGCTTCAAGAAAATAGGAAGTGTTCCATCAATAGTAGCTATTCCTAACATTATTAGGCATTTTCATAACACCAATTATACCTATTTTGTAGCAGAGATAACCTCCAGATGAAATAAAAAGATGCTCTTTCTAAGGAACTGAGAGAAGCAATAATAACAATCAATGATGTTGATGATGATGATGATGATGATGATGATGATAACTAACCCTAAGCTGAGGTAAGGTATTTAATTTAGTTTGGCACTTCCTTCGTTTGTTTTTAAAGTGACTTAAAACAATCCATTTTTTTGTGCAGGCGTATTCAGGGAATCAGATCCCAGTGGGGATGACTTGTCTGATCTCAGGTGTGTGAGGTTCAGTTGGGGGACTCAAAGATTGGGGATGGATCAAAAATCAAATATTGTACTGTATTCTGACCAGGAAAACTGATAGTTACCAACTGAAGATACCAAAATTAGGAGTAATCCCTAAAAGAACAACACAGTGGGCTCTCTATCCAGAGATCCATTGATTCAACCAAGAAATCAAAGATATGGTTTAAAACTGTATCTTTATTGAGCATAGGGAGATATTTTTGCTAGTATTCCCTAAACTATAGAGTACAATAAATGTATATAGTATTTACTAGTAAGTACTCTATGCAAATACTGCACCATTTTATGTGAGGAGTCTGAACATTCACAGATTTTGGTATCTGCAGTGGGTCCTGGAATCACAACCCCCACAGATACTGAGGGATGACTGTATAGCCTAAACAAAAATAAGACTTGACTTAGATCCTGGGTTTAAGAATTTGGCTATTATACAGACTGGTACATTTATCTGTGATTCCTGGGAAAAATAACACCTTAAAAACAATTACTTTATATATCATGATATACATCAAACTGAATGGAGTTAATATTCCACTTTTTGAAAACTGCCTGCTTACTAAATCACTCAGCTGGTCTGAGTAGGCTTAATTTCTACTCCCACAGCTAATTAAAACTCTAATTTTCTAGTAAGTCTGCCCACAGACAGATGACCACTTTTTTAACCATTCATGGGTGGCTGACTCATCTGGTTTGCAGGCCTCAATTCTGTATAAAAAGGAAATGTAAAAACACTCTGAATTGTAAGCAATCAAAATGCCACCAGAAACTAATACAGTTTAATTAAAAAAGAAAATCCACTGTAATTCTTTTTTTTTCTGTTCTCCTCTTCACATAAGAAAATAAGAGGTAATACAGAGAAGTAATTAAAATGAAGTCTCCTTTTGCCCTCAAATGTCTCAGTACAATCTTTGCCAATGAAATAATTAGCTTCAGATTTCTCATTTTTCTCCCTTTTGTTGCACCAAATTGCTTCCGATCCTTCTTCAGAAACAATGTGCTATTTTGCTTCTTCAGTTAACCCTGGTCTTCTGAGCATTTCAATAATCCTGCTACTGGGTCAAAAGGTAAGACTGTGTGCTACCAAGCCATTGTCAATATTTCATTGTGACCTCAGATAGGACTGAATACTAGCTTGATTTCAAGAGTTCCTGTGAATAAATGTAACTTCTGAGATGGGGCCATTGGCTAATATTAAAAAGGGTACATATAAGGAGAACGTCTGTGACTATGACTGCACTCCAGAGCTTGCTCTTGCAATGAGGGATGGCAAAGGAGGGATTCAAGGCACACAAGGTACCAGTGCTGTTGTAAAATTCCACCCTGCATCCTAATTTTCCAACCATGACCAGACTTGAGAGGAAAATACCTCCATTATTTTGATCTATGAACAAATTCTGCATTTGTTTACTCATAGAGATAACCACACACAAGCAGAACTTACTTTGACCAAAAACCTATTGTGGTAATATTATACAGAATGCACACACACAGGCTATGGACTAGAGACAAGGGAAATAGCAAGCCAAAATGCTCACACAAGTGGAAAACTGTGTCACTTCCAAAATTCTCATAATTACTCTCCTGCATGTCTTCATGATGTAACAAGCAAGGATACAGGAAAAACATGGGACTCCAGTAAGAAAAAATAATAATAATAAGAGCACTGGTGAAGTTCAAACTACTTCTAGATCCATGTGCAAAGTCTCCAAAGTAGCTCAGAGGAGAACGAAATCTTATTAGGAGCCTGGGGCAGATAAAAGTGAGCAAGGAGAACAGAATGTCAAATCACAGGGTAACACAGATGTGAGACAGCTTGAGGACCCTGAAGAGAGTCTGTTCTATCAGTGAATGCCCATGGTACAAATCCTCTCCCAGCGATCACAGGGGCACAAAGTAAAATAGTCAGAGACTCACTGTAGCACACGGGAGTGGCTGAGATCTTTTATATCTGCATCATCATAGTAGGGAGTTATCATTCCCAGGCCACTGTCACTCAGCATGCGCTTCCGCAGTGCAGGAGTCCACCAGTCTGACAGCCTGGAGGAAGGAAGGCCGCAGGCAGTTAAGTGTTCATAGCAAGTACATGACGCGTCCTGTTCTTCCTCAGGATGATCCTTTTCTCTAGATGTGAGAAGGAAATCCATCTTCACTGAGGATTTACTTCACATTTACTATTTCATTAAAATTTCTCAACAGTCATGAACTCACAGTATGATTTTGTCCTTTTTACAAACAAGGAAACTGAATGACATGAATAAGAAACAGTGGACTCAGGTACAGAAATGAAGATGAGAAAAGCGCTTTTATTCTACCCTGTTCTCGTTTATTGGAGCAACCTAATGAGGAAAAAGAAAGGAAGGAATCCACATTCCAGTGGCTCTCCAGGCTACTTTACATTTGGAGCTATCTGAGGTCTAACCAAGGGCAAAGTCGTGCCTTTGTTTCATCAGGTGGCATGGAGAGAATGAGACTGTGGAGCCCACGGCCACCTTAGCAGGACAGCTTCATTCCTCATCAGAACCAGGGTGAGAGTCCAGATTGGGGTCCAGCAAACACCTAGATGCCCACACCGGTCAATTCAGCAGCAGGATGCACCGCTGCATCTGCTTCCCCACAGCTAAGAAGGTTGAGGCAGAGCCAAGGTCTGTGAAGAGGTCCCAAAGACCTCAAGGTTCTACTGGGCCACCATTTATGCCTGTCAGCCTTTCCCTCATACCACACATCTCTGATGCCCCTGGTGCTGGCTTTCCAAAAGCAGCTCTGTATGCATCCTACGCTGCCCCTCCTGCCAGCTCCGAATGCTCCATCCACTCGGCACATACCCTGGATATCATGTGGCCTAGATGGATGGGAGATCCTTAAAAATAGAAGCAATGAGCAAAATACTGAGATGTGACCAAAGTGCAGGGGGCAGACAGGGAAAAGGGCTATCTTGGGTGAATGTGCCCGCTTCCTCTGTGTGTGTCCACGATTTGTGTGTGCTGTGTGGGTGCTTGTGTGTCCTTTCTAGGGCAATTCTTACTTTGCTACTCAGCCCTCATATATCAGGAAAGTCTTTGAAATTCATCAGACTTCACAAAGGCAGAGATTTTGTCTGTTTTTATTTTTCCACTGTTGTTTTTCCAATACACAAAAGTCTCCAAATATTTTTGAATTGTCAAGCAATTCTGAAAGAACCTAGAAATATTGGTAATAATTTGTTGGTGCAGGGTAGTGGTTAAATGCATGGGCTCTGGCATCAGAAATCTCATTTTTCATTCATTTTTTGTGCAGTATTAGGCAAGTAATGTAACATTTGAAGCCTCAATTTTCTTATCTGTAGATTTAAGATAATTATGGAACAAAATTTTTGCCAGGCATGGTGCCTCAGGCCTGTAATCCCAGCACTCAGGAGGCTGAGACAGGATCACCATGAGTTTGAGGCCAATGTGGGCTAAATAGTGACTTCAAAGCCAGCCTGAACTGCATAGTGAGAACCTGTCTCAATAAATAAATAAATAATAAAAATAAAAAAAATAAATTGAACAAAATTTTCAAGGTCATTGTGAAATGACGATGATAATGATTTTAATAACATAATGCCTAAGTATTCACCAAGGGCCAGAAACTGTTTTAGGTGTTTTACCTGTAACAATTCTTTTACCTTTCTAACAATTCTCTGAGTAGGTATTATCATTACTGCATTTCACAGTGAGAAAACAAGCCCAGAGCACTTAAAATAATTAAGTCACTGTGAAGTGGCAAAAGGAATACAGGGCCAGCCTATTCACGGCTCTTAATGAAAGTTTGACATGGTGTAGTAATTATATAATCTGTATGTCTCAGGCAGTCTGATACAGTGAAGAAGAGAGGAGAAAGAGGAGAATAACTACCAAATCCTGGGTGTCAATTTTTTATTTGGGTAACAGACAAAATAAAACAAACATGTATGTACAAAAGCAAAATCTTACATTTTCTTGGTTTGGTGGGAAGTGTTGATGTAGTGGGTAAAAATACTCTGACATGATATCAGTTTGACTGGGAATAAGCTTTTCTACACACAGCCGTTCACAGACAGCCTAACAACAGATCCAGATGGACTTTGATGGAAAGAGACACCAGAAAATTTATACTACAAAACATTTAGCTGCCATGAGAGAGTCAAATTCAAAGCCAGAACAGACACGGAGGTTACCTGTGGCCAGCCTGCTGCCAGAATTGCCCAAAAAGAGGCGCACTCACCCTGAAGCCTGCTCCACCACCAGGTCAGGCATGCCCGGAGGTGTCCCTGCCTGCTGGGACACCACCATATCTGGGTCGAGAATAAAAATCTCATCTTGGGAAATCTCCATCACAAAGTGCAAATGTTCCTGAGGAAGAAAAGTGAGTCTGTCAGATGCCTGACAGGACATTCAAATCCACCATCCAAAGGATAAATAAAAAGACCATTCTTGGTCTTGAGGTACAATGAAATTCTGTGTCACGAGGTCACAGTGTTGTCTTTGAAGCCTGAGCAGTTCATGTCCCTCCCTGAAACACCACTTGGCAATGGGGAGAGTTGGATCCCTTGTTCAGGACTTTCAATTGACTGAACCTTGTTAGGTGTAACTGGAAATGGTCTCACCTCTTCCTCTTCCCAAATACTATCAAAGAGGTGACTCCCAGTCAGGCATAATGGCACATGCCCATAATCCCAGCACAATACGAAGCTGAGACAGGAAGATCGTAAGTTTGAGCCTGGCCTGGGCAGCTTAGTGACTTCAGGAGACTCTGTCCGAAAATAAAAACTAAAAAGGATTGGAAATGTAGCTCAGTGTGAAGGCCCTAGGTTCAAATGTGAAATACCACAAGAAAAAAGGAAGAGAGAAGGAGGAGACAACCCATGTGCCACCAGGTCCAGTGTGAGTATATGGCAGCTTGGACTTCCACCCTAAGTATGTGCTCAAAGCTGAATGGCTTGGGGGATGACTGATTTTATCACTGGGTTTAATACTGAATTTTACATTTTATTCCAGAAGAATTCCCAGAGTGAGACAACTTGTTAACCTTGAGCAAAAGGTTGCTCATTATTGAAATCTAGAGTTGATGAACTGAAACTAAACAGCCTACATAAACATCTAGAGTCTCAAACTAGCTATCTGAAAGTGAGCTTAAAAGATGTAAAATTTGGTGTGGCAGAGGTAAAAGTATGCTTGTGAAAGAAATGTGAAGTGCAGGCTAGTGATTATGTTTACAAGTCAAATTATTATCTGTAGTCATTTGCGAGGTCAAGCCTGCCACTGAGTCCATGAATCATAAAACACAGGAAGATAGAAAAGCTAATGGCTTGGATTATGAATGCCATTCCAAAATGTGTAAGTGTTGTTGTTGGAAAAACGTATGAAGGAAAAAAAAAAAAGAGAAAATGTATGAGATTAGCTAATAATACAGTAAATTGACCTAGGAATTTTTCACTTTCATAAGCAAGCTGAAGAAAACTTACCTGAGATCTGTCTATTCGATAAAAGCGGTCTGCAGAAGTCGCTAGGAAAAAAAAAAAGTGCACATGATGTTTAGAGTCATCCGATGTGTCGCCAAGTTTACAGCACTCCCCTTCACTGTGCCAGTAAAACTCATACGTTCCAGTAATGATAGGCAAACTGAGTCAACTGAGAGAAACTACTCAGTCTTCCATGCTGCTATCCCAAATGTGTAAAAGTCCATCACATCTGCCATCTAGATCTTACTACATTTTTAAGAACTACCTCAAATTCTTCCACCTCTATGCTATTCCCTAGCCCAGAATGTATTGTTCCTTCATCTATGCAAATTTATATTTTGTTTAAATTTCTTACAGAGACTATGTTCACAGAAAACCGAGACAGAGACCTGAGACCTGAGACCTGACATTTTAGAGAAGAATCATTAAAGGACTGACTCTCTAAAGGACTGTTTTTCTTTCTTTCTTTCTTTCTTTCCTTCCTTCCTTCCTTCCTTCCTTCCTTCCTTCCTTCCTTCTTTCTTTTTCATCACTAGGAACCTGCAGGGCCTAAAAAGAATTGGCACTCAAGTTTTACTAAGTTAAGAAAGGCAGGGGAAAAAAAAACAACACACAACAACTGTAGTTAAACAGACTTGCAGGTAAGTGACTTTCATTTTTGGAAAACAGCTTGAAGATGCAGGCCAGGGCCCAAATCTGGATTTAAAGGATCATCACAATTTCATACAGCATCCCTAGATGTGAGTCTGAGGGAATCAAAAATACAAAAGAAAAAAATATTTAAACATTCTCCTAAAAATATTGAGTTGCACATCTGGTTTGAAAACAAATTCTGAAGTAAAAATTTTAGGACTCCAGAAAATATTTTAAATTATTTTTAGTATAAAAAATTATGTTGTTCACAACTAAAACCTAACAGACTGCAAATATTATAGGTAGATATTTTTATTAAAAAACAGCACAAGTGAGAAAAACTCAAAATACAAAAACTCTTTTAAAAATCATAAATGTTTATAGAGTGGCTTTTTTCTAAAGAAAATCTAGCAAGAAATAACATAGTGAGTCTTCGCTTTTTAAAATATAAGACTAAAGTCTGCCCCATAAAGACTTACTGTACTCTGTTCTTTTCAATCAAGATTTTAAACTTGATTTTAACCATGGTTTAACCATTAAAAGGTATTCAGTGAAGCCTTCTATAAAGTAATATCTGGGTTGTTATGGTTTATATCAAAATGTCCTATAAGAAACTCATGGTTTAACAGGTGGGGTTTTTGGAAGGCATTACGAACTGCAGTTAAGAGGTGAGGGCTGATAGGAAGAGGTGGGTTGCTGGGTGCATGGCTTGGAAGGGTTCTCACCCTCTGAAGCTCCTCCCTATAAATTCTCTGCTCCCTGTCCACCAGTGCCCTCTGCCATGCCATCCCGCCTTGGAGCCTGCTGACCATGCAAGCACTGACACTTTCAAAGTGTGAGTCAAAATAAACTGCTTCTCTTCCTACCTGTAGGTGTCTGGATTGTGTCTCAGCAATGAGAAAGTGATTGAAACATAGTGAAGGTCATTATCCACACTAGTAGTTTTATCCAAGACTACATATAGAGCACAATAACTTATAAATATTTTCATAATTTTCTTAAATAAAAGATATTCCTTTGTGCATTCAGGAATAACAAATCTGCTGTGGAGGAAGGAAATCTTCAGAAACAGTTGCTGAGCCACTAATGAAAACTTGTATCCTGATTTTTGTGGGATACAAAAACCTTGCATCATATATATACACAAATGCCTGTCTTCATAACCATGTGCGGTTCACACATGTTGTGATACTCATCTCCACACATGTCTCCTCTCAGATACACACACACATAAACAGTGAAAACCATGTTCCCACACAGACAACACAGAGACTGGGTGTGGTCAATGCCCTAGGTGGCATATGAGCAAGAATGCACAGAAATGAGAATGTGCTTCAGTACGGATACAGTAATTAAACAGGAAATTAGCAATAGGCAGCATCCAGGAGTGTGAAGAGATGCCTGAGATGGCAAATGGACTCATTAAGCAATCATAAAATAACTCATTATGCATGCAATATGTCATGCTCTGCAGAGCAGATTTGAATGCAGTTGAAATTTTTTATCCTTTTTACAAAAATTTATATGTTATACAGAAATGACACTCTCGCTGAAAAAAAAGTTCCATGACATGCAAATCACATAGGAATTAGTACCCATCTGTGCTTATAGACTCTCTCTACTGGCACTTGACAGATTGAGGGAAAGGGGAATGATAAAAGGAAAATGTTAGCGTGAGCAGTTTAAACTGAGTTCAGGCAGTTAACCAACGTGCTTCCAGGGAAAGGACTTTGGGAAAAGTAACCACAACACTAGCAAGTCCAAGTGATTTGAGATGCAAATTCTGATCAGGCAGTGTCAAAGGAAGCGTTTGGGAATACTAGAGGCACACTACCAATCCACACCATTCCCAGGGTTTCCCAGCCCTCATCCCATCCTGGGGAGTACAGAAACACTCACCATCTAGGAAGCACCAGCGGGGGGACAGCCTCTGAGCTGAGAGTGCCCTGGGGAAAGAGGTTTCATGGTCCTGGAAAGAGACATGCACATGCTCTTGAGTCTCCTTGTGAGTGACCCACGGGCTTTCCCCACTCCTGTCTGCCACACTGACTTCTAGGAGTGAGCATTCTGGCCTCAACAAAGAACTGGCGAAAAGACCACAGTACATCCAACTAGAAACAGAAATGCGGCTCTGCTTTGAGATGATTTGAAAACTTCTTAAACTGAGTCCCACATAAAACTCGGAGGAAATTTTCAATTGTTACATTAAATATTCATAAGGGACTTATCTTGAGATGCTTACTTGCTTTGGGGAATTTTTTTTTTCCCTCTGTGACCAGAAGGAACCAATGACAGCTTGTTATGGTTCACATTTCAGCTCTTTGCGTAGGTCTAACATGGGCAAATGATGACAAAGAAACCAACTCTTGGTCAGATGAGACATGAAGTATGTATGAAACACAAAATTTGCCATCCATGGGGACCTCTGAATCTCCTTGAACTAGAGGAGCAACTATTATATAGAAAATCAGGCTTGGGTGTTGAGATCATCTCTACCCTCAGCCATTTCCACCAGTGCTGAGTACAGTATAGTGGAAAAGTTGTAGCACGCAGTCCAATGAGAAACTCATTCTGTTCTACACTGATCTGGCCAGCAAGGTGTTGCCTTATCTTAGCATTTACTAGATTTCTCACTTCTAAGATGTGCAATGTTCCCTTTCTTATTTGATCACAAGACCACTTGATATAAGCAACTTCATTCCTTCCTCTAGGCTTTGACAAAAATATTTCTTTACTCTGCAAAGTTAACTATTTAGTTCAGAAAT
Organism: Dasyprocta punctata; assembly: GCA_004363535.1. Classification (NCBI taxonomy): domain Eukaryota; kingdom Metazoa; phylum Chordata; class Mammalia; order Rodentia; family Dasyproctidae; genus Dasyprocta; species Dasyprocta punctata. The sequence continues at coordinate 62,228 of RJWM01007643.1, read as the reverse complement.
TGGCCTCCTTCTTCCTAACTTTACTTCTGTAACATTGCTGAACGCTATCCCTCCAGTTTTAAACCTTCTTTGTATTGCTTCCCCTCTCTAAAAGATAAATTACCTCTGACTGATCTATTGCATCTGTGGGTAATTTCCTTAATCTGGCCTTCACAGCTCAGCCAAATGCCTGTGCATGCACTGAGTGCTCTCCTCCAACTTCTAGGGGCCCACTTTGCAATCACAGCTTCTAAAACACTGGCTTCTACAAATCTTCCAAAAGATAACCAGGACCAGCTTTTTCCCTTGAGTTATTAGTCTCAGTCTTCAAATTTCCTTGGCATCTTTAAAATTTTTACTTCTTTCAAGAAATGAAGGCTACACAGACAGAAGAACAGAAAAGGAACTGGCAGATTGAAATTTTAAGAATTATATCTGTATAGTTCCAAATTTTCAAAAATTGAAACCTTCTGTTAAGTGAGTTCACCAGTGATAATTGGTGGGGGAGAGTGCTTTCGAGTTTATGACAAGTGATCTGGAGGGTCCTAGTTCTGGTTCACAGTGAAACTGAAATAACTGACAAAAACAGTATAAGTGAGGGAGACCAGGTCTCTGGGGGAGGGCACTGAGAGCTTGAGCCTTATCCAGAACTTGAGATGTTGAGATAGAGGGAAAATTCTCGAGAGCAGCTATGCTGGCAGCGATGTAGATGCAGCAGTGAAAATACAAGTATGGATGATTTTGGAGAAGCAAAAGGAATAGCAAAAAAGTATCAGGGTACCCAAGCAGAGCTTGCACTGACTTCCCTAGGGCTTACTCAATACTGCTGCTCAGCAGATCCTCAAGACTATGCTCATCTCAGTGGTTCTCCAAGTATGTACTGTGGCATCAAGTTCCCAGGCTCAGCCTCAGTTCTACAGAAATGCTGTAATGGAGCACAGAAATCTGTTTTAACAGGCCCTTCGAATGAATCTGATGGCTAAAGAACCATGGACCTAAAACTGTAAGGACAAAAAGGATCCATCTTATTAAAAATCTTGGGTATTCATCTTATTAAAAATCTTCTGTATCTTTTAATATAAATGGGTTCTGTACATTAAACAACTGATAGAGGAAAAACTGGCCTCACTCAGGACTGAGGCCAAAATTTATATTTATGGATATGTAATTGAGATAGCTATGGATACAGAAGTAGATGTTCTCCTCTTTTCAACTGTCTGTGTTGACCTGTTGAGTTAAATGAAATCTTGACATGTGCCTATGTTTCTGAGAATTCTGTTTAATATTTTGAGAACTATGTTTTGACACATGTGATAGCTTGTTTTAAGAGAACTTAAGGTTCTCACTGCATTTTTATAAAATGTGTAAAGCTATTAACATCTCTGAATTCGGTGAGAAATATAATTATGGACCAATAAATATGAAATTGAGTTGAAATTCTTAGTGGCAACTGTGAAAGCTATTAAATAAAGATATTAAACAGAAACATGATTTCTTTTCAAATAGTAAAGATACTTAAACACCAAGGACACTTTCTGAATTTTGATGTTGAATATCAGAAACACTGTGAAGACGTACCCTAATTTCTGTAGGTAAAAATTAACTGAAATTATAGCAAACATTTGATTTACTTTCAAAATGTAAGACTATACAATGCTATCACTAGGATATTCAAATGAAAGAAAACTGGATACTATTTAGTCTAATTTTTAAAAAATACAGATTGATATACTGCCTCCTCTGTATGACTAGTATAATTCTGTATCTTTTTATGTGCATATGTTGTATGTCTGGTGAGTTTTATGCATGTGCCTGACTAATTTATTTTGCTTATTTTGTTCATTTACTTACTTTCACTCCAGACATAATTTTTCTTTATCCATTCAAGTGTTCCTTTTGGTTTCCATAAGAAATGTTCATGCACTGAACATGAGCATTTGACTCGACTTGTCCCATTTCCAAGATAAAAGTCACAAGCCCAGACAGAGTCTGTCTGGTACTGCAATGACCAGTTGCTTTGAGATGGTGATTCCTATTCTTGTGGGTGCTCAGGTATTGTTAATGCATTTGAATAATCTTAATTTTTTTTTAATTTTGTTGAATTTGGACCTAAACTTTGGGTTAAGACCTAGTCATGTACAGAGCGTATGCTCTGAAAAGAGATTCTTTTTAAGTGTGCTCTGAAAGTGTTTTTGTTAAGTGTGGTTTCTTGATATTCATCTGTTCAGCAATGAAGGATGAACAGCATCTGCACCCCACTATAGTACTGTTTAATAGCTGTCCAATAGATAAGATATTAATCTGATTAGTTTTATAAAAATCAGGATTGAGATCTTTTACCCATTTACACTGGTTAGAAAGCAGAGAGTTTTCAAAATTCCTCAAAAAGAAGATCAACTAAATGTAAGATACAAGATAATGTATTAAATATAGTGAGCAACACTCCATGAAATCTGGGGGTATAAGAATCAAAGAATTTCTCAAAATTCCATACAGTATTTATACATCAACACACAAAGCATTTGATACAATACAGCTCAATGTCCTTCAAGAGATTTTGTCTAAAGAAAATGGTATCACTTTACTGGATGAAAACACACTGGTTGCCATGTAGACCTTCCAAATACTTTAATGGGCCTTTGAATAGCTTTAACAATTCTTGAATCCTGAAATATTATGCTAAATAGTATTGTCCATATATACATGCATTTTCCTGGAACCTTGCTTTCTGTAGATTATCTAAGTGATCTAAAAGGCACAAAAGGTTAAAAAGCTACTAATTTAAATAATCCAAAGTTTAGGTCAAAAGAAATTCAACAAAATAATAAAATAAAGATCAGTAAAATGCTTTAACAATACCTGAGGACCCATAACAATAACTGAGGATCCATAAGAAAAGGAATCACTGTTTCAAAGCAGCCGGCCATTGTAGTACCAGACAGATGCTCTCTTGGAAATGGGACAAGTCGAGTCAAATAAATTTTTTGCTTGTTTCCATCAAGATCCCGTCCAAACATTTGTTTGCAGATCCTTATGCTCTACTTATGCTCATTTTCTTTAACAGACAAAAGAGGGGCCATTTTTGTTGAGCACAAATGGTCTTACCACTTGAAATTGTACAGCACATCATTAATTAAAAGTGCCAAAACCTGATTAAAAAGTCACTTTTACTGAAAATAAAATTGGGTTTCTTTCTAGTGAACTGAAGATTAAATTTCAATTTTGGAGGATGTTAGAGAAACACAAGTAGATACCCAACTGGTCTGAAATGCTACCCTGAAACAGATTTGCATCCTTTTCCTCCTTTATTGGAGCTCTTTCTATCCTGTTTAAAAAAAAATGAGCTCCTAGGAGGAGAGATAGAAACATAATGAGGCCTTATGTTAAAACTCATTTGAATTCCAAAGAAAAATGTAAGTAATATCTGGGTAGACTCATGATGCAACTAAACTGCTTATTTAAAATTTTTACATATGTAAAAAGTTGAATAAAACCATTGAAGTCTCAATAAAATTTTGCCCTTGGATCTAATTTATACCCACCAAGGCAGATGAAAATACCTCACCTGTGTTGGGACAATGTAAGTTGGAGATTTTCATGAAATCAGTGTGAAAACGATGTTCCAGTTAGTAGACTGACAAAATGTAAGAAATATATCAACAATCTATATAACAAAACAAAACAAAACAAAAAGGAAATCCAGCTACTCCACATATCTGTGTGCCAGGATTATACCTAAAAGACCTGAGGGAGAAGAGAAAAGGAAGAGCAAGAAGTAAGAGGTGAAGAATCTGCTGATAACTGAAATGGTTGCTGTTAGGGTAACGACTTCATTTGAGGTGAAAAAAGTGAGCAAAACTTACTTAGACTGAAGAAGTCTACTTTGGAAAACTAAAATTTTTGTAAGATGAGATCAAAATCATCAAGAACAAAGATGACAAAAAACATTCTCATTTTAGGGGTATTGAAATATCCTAAAGAAAGACAGATTCAAGAATAAGGAAGAAATTTTATATGGTCCAGCCTCAATTAAGGAGCCAGGCCAGAAGCAATGAAATATAATCTCTAAGAGAACCAGCTCGGATGGTCACGTCAATCTCATCCCATTTCATCAGCACTAGCTGTGAGGATTTAGGGAAGTTTCTTATCTAATTTTGTGCTTTGAAAGCTTCATTTGTAAAATGCCTGTAACAGTATCTATTGTGAAAGGTTCTTTTGAGGGATAAATGAAATGGCATGCAAAACGCTTACTTCACTGGCTCTTACTTGCAGATATAGATATTCTAGATAAGTAATGATGGGGTAGCTGAAAGGAAGTTATGTTACCTAAGACAATGAATCTTAGTCACATGAGCAGCTCATGGAACACAGGCCCCATTCCAGACCAGATCCTAGTTTAGATGTTGCACTTGGCACAGCAGTTTATCCACAACCAAATTTAGACTCAGATTCTGGGTTTCAGAGAAAGGGGGAGAAAAAAAAAAGAATCAAATTTGTGTAAGTGGACACAAAAAAAGAATGATATTACACAAAGGCTGAAATCATGAATTTTTCAGTTTGGTGCTTGTAGGGGTTGTCTTAATCAGCAACCCAGTGGTTCTTTTCACAATATTAGAAAACATGTAATTATGGACAATGCAGGGTATTGTCTTCAAGGCTGAATATCGTCTAACACCAACAGCAGTATTTTTCAGAACAGTTCATTTTTCTGTCCGCTCTCATCCCCATTCAACAGTAATTGTGCTTTCTTGTTACTTGCTTACTTTCACCAAAATTAACTTTTCACATGCTGACCTACCTGTTGGTTAGAAATTAGACAAAACTATACACTTTTGATTCCTGTGTTATAATTATGATCCACTTTTTCAACGTATATTTATTAAAGTCAATGAAACTTCTAGCATGTGGTATAAAGATCACAAAGAACAACGTGTGGCACATATCTTCAGAGGGTGGTCTCTGTACTGGGAATCAGCCTACTATTCTCCACCGTCCTTTCTGGACCCAGGTTTGGAGTCACTGGATGCCTGATTTATTAAATTCCAACTCCTTTTAACAAGGAATGCCTGCTTAAATTATGCTTTTATTTTACTTCCTGGCTATTGTTAAAGGTCACCAATTTTGGGGAAAGGATTTTGAGTCAGCTGCCCAAAGAACCAGTCTGGTAATGAAAATAGCAGAAGAGAACTGAAGACATGAACTGCTGGCAAAGCACAAGGAAGATCCAGTTCACATCCAACAAAGCCTTTTCCCAATGAAATCTGAGGGTATGTATGACCTTTGATCTGAGGCAACAGATTTCAAATGAATGGCTCCCTTGTGTCAACAGGCACCATCCTGAATCTTCCAGGCCAGTTATGCAAAGACCAACTGTGATAACGCCAAGTAGAACTATAGCTATTGACTTGACCTTCTTCATTTCTTCCTTCTCTTATCCTCCAGCTACAGCTTCTGCTGTGACTAGTATCTTTCATTTGGCATTGAAAGATATGAAACAATAACCTACAAAAGCTGTTGAATAATCACAGGGACTGGTGTAAATTTTCTCCCTGTTCCTTCTTTTATAGTATGCCCATTTTTCTTTCTGAGGATACTGCATAAACATAGCTCTACTTCTGAATCCTTTGTGGTTATGTGCTACATAAAATTTAGTCTATTGGTTTTCTTACATTATTTCACCTAACAAATACTTTACTCCTGGGGAAATTTTCTTCAGCAGTATATGTTACTATCTGAATTCATAATTTGAATATTTAAGTCTCACAAAATTACCTCATCTGCTTTTAGGGTTCCCTAGACACTGTAACAGTATGTATGTATGTACAGATGTATGGATGTATTGGTGCTGGGGATTAAACCCAGGACCACACATGTTAGGCTAGGCTACCACTGAGCTCAACCCCAGTCCAGAACTCATTTAGAGATATTTGGGTACAATCTCATTGAAAGGGTTGCTTTTAAACCATAATCTATGGTTATGTATAGGTTCTTTATTTTGTTATGTTGCATAATCTAGCTCTTTTGTGCTTCTCTTACTATCTATACCATGATTCTCCTGAACTTTTTATGTACCTAAGAGCCAGCCACAAATGCACAGCTGCAATTTGTGAAGAACTGCTGTTTTTGAGAGTTTAAGTAAATTACTTGCAAGTCTCCAGCCATGATGCAATTGAGCATACAGGCATCTTTTACTATAGGAGTTCATGATCTTATGTATTAGGTTTTACAGCTTCTACAGGAATTAGAGCTATCTGGAGTTTTGAAAATGGGTGGGATTTGTCAAGTTTGAAAGATGAGAATTTTCTAGACTTACCTCAAGCAAAACCAAGAAGAAAGCAAAAGCTAAATCGATCTTACTAGCTGTGAAGACTTCTTTATGCTAGCATTCAGTGAAATTCCAGGTTTCAGCTTTCATTAGCTGTCAAACTAATCTTCCTGTTTCTTATCACACAGTTCAAACTCCATATGTGTATTTATATATATATATGTATATGTGTGTGTGTGTGTGTGCGTGTGCATGTGTATGTGTGGATGTGAAGAAAGGTATGAAAGAATGCACTCCAGAAAGGTGCTGTCCTAAAATTTAGATAGACTAGAAGTTTAAAACCAAAGCAGCTAGCATTATGCACAATCTAAAAACTAAGGCAAGCTAAGATTATAAAACGTGACAGATTACACAGCACATATCACTTAGGAAAGTTAAGATAAATCTCACTGATATCAAATATATATTGAATGACTTGAAATGGAGCATGAATGAGAGAAGTAGATTGTCATGAAAGTACTGACAATTGAAAGCCATGATCCCTAAGTTTTTCATGTTGGATGATGTTAACTAACGATGACCACATTAGGGGCCTAGGCTCTATACACGATGCAAGAAATTTCTGCATTCTTTCACTACACTCTTTTATTAAAGAGAGACACAGACAGAAAGAAAGAAATCAGCATGTAAATGAGTGAGTGATATTACTAGAGAGGTAATACTGAATTGCTACATTTTTTTGTCTAAAACTCCATGATTACCATCAGGTAAATCTCACTGTGACCTCACTGACAGCCCTGGCATTAAATCCTGGATTTAAAGACTTCCTCAGGAGACTGACAGGTAATGCAATATGGATCACAAATGAGACCTGAATGAGAAAAAGGAAGCCAGAGAAACAAAAACACAACAGCCCTTCCCAGGTGATAAACATCACTTCCCAGGGCAGATTTAACTCATGGAACCTCTAGGCTGAATCCTGCAGTGCTTTCATCACTAAACAAGAATACAAATGAAAGGTCAAAAACATGCTGAGCTTGTGAATTCTGCACAATAAAATAAATGTACAGTGACTTATTTTCTGATAAAGCCAAAATTATAAGTTTAAAAATATGCAACTTTTAAAAGCATATGGCCGTAGATACTTAATGAATGTGATTGTGTGGAAGCAGCAACATTGAAGATGTTCACATAATTGCCTGAATCGGGCCACTAGCCATCACATCTACGGCTGTCAATAATATAGGACTTCCAGTCCCTCAATCCTCCCAAACTGTCTAATCATATCAAAGATTCATCAAAGAGGTAAGATACTTGACTCATTCATCTTTGATCTGTTTTTTTTCCTCATGTAAATGGTGTGATTTAGATGACTGCAACTGACATTGCTCTATAATGTAGGTCAAATAACAGAACCTTACATTTACCGTGCTGCACTTCTAAATATAGTAATCTACAACTACATACTCTTTATGATATTAACAAAAAATGGTCATTTCAAAACTCCTTGTCTGTGAATTTTCTCATTTGATGTATCCTAATGGAAAATCTGTTTCTCACACTAAAAATAAGGCCACATGTACAAAAGCAAATCTGATCTTTAATATATATGTACTGTATGTGTGTATAATATATACACGCAAAACTGATAGTTCTTATGCATATGATAGTTCATATATATATGTATACTTTTCATACATATGAGATACATATTTTTTCTGAAAACCACAGACATGAATTATAAATAAAATTATAAATAACGATATCATTTTTAACCACTATTTGGTATGCATACAGTGAACCTGCCCTTAATTTACATTCAATTAATTATGGCTGATGCACATATAATTTGATGAAGGCACAATAGCCTCATTACATACTCTAGTAGGTTATCCAATTAAGCAATATTAACCTTCCATTTAACTATGCCTTCAATGTGAACTTCTTCTTTCATAAAATTTGGAACGATATAAGCAAAGGGAATAAAAAGTCTTTGAGCTGGGCATCTCTGCATAATTTAATAACATCCACTTATGTTACTTTTAAATCCCTCTCTGGTATCCATCCAAATTTCTCATCTGTTTGCCCCCACACCTCTGATACCTATGAATATATCCATTTACCTTTTTCTATCACCAAATTTCTTACAAATATGTGCTCATATGTCTCTAGCCAACCACAGTCCCAAATAACAATATCATTGCTGTCATTTCTCTGTATCTAAACCCCTTTCACTTCAAACCAATGTTACTATGCACAACTCTCCAGTAGCTAGAGACAGACATGGGGCAGCCATTCTTAGAGCCAGCTCTGAAAGACAATGAAGTGGTGATGGTGGTGGAAGATAGAAATGGGAGATACTCTCACAGTTTAAGAATTCCTTTAGTTGAGAAAGTCCTCCATTCACAACTCTCTGTGTGTACCTATGTGTGTTCGCCCACATCATTCACATTAATAGTATAGCATTGCCCTTACCTGAAACTCTGAAACACCTGGCCCTGGGAAATACTAACTTTGTCCTTAATTGATCCATTTCTGCCAGCTTCAATCCACTCCAAAGGAAAAATATTACCCCAATTCCTAGAGGGTCCCTGCTTTTCTTTAGGATGAAATAATTTCCAGGAAGACTCCTTCAGACTTCTTTTACCTTATCCATTGAGGGACTCTTCTATAATCCAAAAAGCAAATGAAGGAAGAAATTTCAAAGAAAGGAGAGAGATAAATAAGGAAAGACAGCATCAAGAGGAGCAAATCCAGTATTTGTAGGAAAACATTGTTTGCCTAGGACTAAACAGTGTTAGTGGAATACAATATAGAGTACCCACTCTCTCATCTTTGCCATTACGGTTCAGATTCAGAACTTCTCCCAGAATCCTGTGTGTTCAGAGGTAGGGCTTTTGGAAGATGAATGGATGATGGGGGTGCTGTACTCATCAGTGGATGGTCCAGGGATGAGTGCAGGGTTAAATGTATTGTTAAGAGGTGGGGCCTGGTTGGAGAAGGGTCACTAGGGGTGTGGCAAGGAAGGGTCTCTTTCCCTCCCTGGCCTCTCTTTTCTCTCTGCTCCCTGGCTGCCATAATGTGGCAGCCTTCTCCCACAGCAAGCCTTTCTACCATGCTGTTTCTGCATTTGAGACTGCTGACCATGAAATGAAACTTTTAAAACTATGAGCCAAAATAAACCATTCTACTTTAAATTATGGGTGTCAGGTACTGTGTGTCAGCAACAAGAAAACATGAGCAAATGGGAAACTTAAGGAGTCTACAAAAAAAGTAACATTAATTGCCCCCAGCTCTGTCTTTATTCTGTTCTATCACAATCACAGATGCACCCTTCCTTTTTCCTTCACTCTTCTTCCTCTTCCTACTGCTGCTTCTTCTGCTTCCTGCCTCTAGGGCAGTGGTGACAAATCTATGGCACACATGTTATTTGTTTTTTCTTTCAAGACAAAAGATGTTACTGTATGACTTGTTTTTTATAAACTGAAACTGCAGTATTCAGTATTTAGGTTTAATTGCAGTGTTGGCACTTTGTGATGAAAATGTGAGTTTGGCTTTACAGTTTGGGCACTCATCTATAAAACACTCACCATCACTGATTGGGGCTTACACTTGTCTATGGACTGCAATTTTATACTGAACACTATCAGAGTGACTCTGCATTTCTCCAGTTCTACTACTGACATTTGGGGTGGATAACTCTTTACTGTGGGTCTACTCTGCACACTGTAAATATCATACAATATACCAGAGACATCATTGGCCTCTGGTCCAGAGTTCAGTGTTTCCAGATGTTGCCAAATGTTCCCTTTAGGGGGCAAAACCACTGCAATGGTTGAATCTACGTCTCTGCTCCCTAAGTAATGTATGTCTTGATGTTAAGAACAGAGATGATTTCTAGGGAGGGAACAGAGAATTTTCTCATAGATGTCTCAGGAAGCATTTTTATCAAATAGGTACAATCAATTCTTTCATGAATTCTAATTTTTTACAATCTCAAGAATGCCCTAAATCTTCACAAAATGTATTTTTCTTGGTATCATGTCAGTTACAAATTGGATAGATGCCATCAAGATGGAAGGATCTTTCTATTTTGACCTCAGAAATGGTGTAGGTAGAAATTGTCAGCGAGCTATGAATACCCAACACATTCTCGTATAACCCGTAATGCATTATTAGGCTAATTCCAAATGTCATCTTTGAGCCTCAGTGCTTTGTTAGCAGTCCACTCTGAATTTGGAAAAGGAAGAAACTAAAGCAAGAAAATGTGTAACTGGAGAGCAACTACCACGTGGCCCACTAATAAGGTGCCTTGGGCTCATGCGTACCTATAGACATGCTGTTGTTCTCTTGAGATTTTCCTTGTCTTAGAAAACAGTCCGCTAAAATCCCAGATGTAGATCACTGAGTTGACAAGAATTTCTCAGGTTTTTAGCTTACTGGTAATTATTCATGCTTTTTACAGTTAATTCTCTAAGAATTTTTAATATCATCTCATACATAAATTCCTTAAAAGATTTAGAAGGCATATTTGTCCTTATTTCTTAAAGCTGTTTCTTCTACATCACCTCTAATCTACATCAGACTCTGGCACTAACAGGTTGGACGTTAAGAAACAAAAGATACGGAGTTAAATTTCTTGCCAGTTGGTTTAGTCACTCTTCCCTCAAAAATAAGGGAACTGGGCATTTTTTTACCATGTATTTGTATTTGCATCTTTAGAAAAAAAATCTAGAAAACATTCTCATCAGCTAGACCTCTCCATGGCATTTGGTATGACTATTACTCCTTGTTTTATCATATATTTTACTCTTGCTGTTAGGATGCCACCTTCTCCTTGGTCTTTATCTTTTCCATTCCTTGTCTTGCTTTCTCTGGCTCTTGACTAATGTTCTCCTGAACGTGTGCTCACCATACTACTGAGTATTCATGGGTACAATGACACTGGCCTTCCTCTTCTTCTGCACTGCTCCCTCCCAGTCCTCCCATCTAGGCTTCTCCTTCTAAGCACCATCTATCTGCTGATGACTCTCACACTTTGATCCCTAGGCCTGGGTTTTTAACTGAGCTTAAATATTCATGTATCCAACTTCCTACTCATCAGTCCCTTGGATCTAATAGGTATATCAAAATCAACGTGGTTGAGAACAGAAGTCTTTCTTCATCATTTCTCTGACTCATTCCTCCTTATGATCTCAGTCAAATGTGAAAACTTACCTCCCCCAGCTCCTTACCTACACCATCTCTCCTTTACTGTGCTCAGAAAGTTCCTCAACACTCTGTCCCTGCACTCTGACCATGTTAATTTTAACATAGTCTCTCTTCTGATTAAGCTTCTTGTCTAAGGCGCAGATCCTGGGCTTTCTGATCTTTTGACACTTCTTAATATTGAAAGGTCCTGCTTTCAACACCTCTACTTCCTCCTTTTATTGTCATAAGGAGGAGGGTGGAGGGTGTGACATTTTTGATACTCATTCTTGATCACTACCTTGGTTATCCTTTATGCTTAGTGAACAAAGCTTTTTAATGTGACATTTACAGCACAGCAGTTGTGACACCAGGGTTTGACTTGACACAAAAAAAAAATGAAGCAAGATAATGAGAGTCAGAAAAATATTATTAATTCTTCTGCATTTTATATTACCAAATGACAAAAGAAACAAATGTCTATATCGTATTCTATAGTCTCATTCATCTCCCAATCTCTGTAGATATTTTTAAAGACAGCATTAAAAATAGAGTAAAAGCACTCATGATTAAAACCAAAACACCAAATCAACATTATAGCAGATAATAAATAAACGTATGAACATCATAAAAGTAGTTAGGATGAATGCTTAAAATACTGTGGTAAAGTTTCAAATGTTCAAAATGTACATGAGAGAAAAGTACAAAACAGTCCTACAAAATCTTATAACTGGCAGTGCCACTTGTTAGACAGTAGTTCCAACCTTTAAAAGCACTATACCTTTTCAAAAGCAATTACACCTACACAGTGACTCTAGGTATATATACTAATAAGTAATGTGAAGAAACGTGTGTTCTATCTGAATAAGGTATAAGTTTCCCTTTTAGTGGTTGATGAAGAAAACACTTTTTAAGTTTTTTTTTAATCAAAATAAAAATCACCCTAAGTGACTTCTCATCCTTTCAATACAAATGGAAAAAGAGTTCTAGAATTGTGGGACATGCTCTTTAAACAGTAAACAAATGTGAGAACACCAAGACCATTCTTGTCATTTAGCCTTCAGATAAATGAGCTACTTTGGATGAGGATAGAGAGTGCCTATGGGCAGGGGACAAAACTACCTGGACAGTTACAAAGAATTAGGCCTTCTTTAAATTATTGTTGTTGTTACTGTTTATGAAAAAGAAAGCTAAACTGGAAATTTCAAGTATTGAAAAACAGCAAAATCCAAAGTGAGACGCTAAATCAAGACGTAAAAGTTTAATGATATAGACAGTCACGTGCTGCATAATGATAGTCAACAATGGACACTCCATGATGTTCACATGAAAGCTAAATTGCCTAATGACCCCTATTTCAGGATACACCCTTGTGGTTAAGTGACCCGTGACTATATTGAAATTGCTCCCCCAAATGAAGGTATAAAATAAATGAGAAAGATTTTTCTGGAGAACTTGTTGGCATGTGACTTTTCCATACCCTTGTCAAAAGGGAAGGATTTAGGGGTCTCTCAGAGAAAAGGACTTGCATGTGAGAGCTTTATAGTGGTACCCTGCTCCTTGCAGTAATACTGTGCACTGTGTCTGGATTATGCCTGAGGAAGCTAAAGCATAACAGGCTGAAGAGGTCTGTTCAGCACAGGAGGGATGGGTCAACTGAGGAGAAACTGCATTTCAAAGTCAGCTTGAGCAAAGGACAACTGCATTCTCTGCAAGACTTGATATGGGTCAGATAAAAGAGAGAGGCACACTGGGTTAATTAGCTCTGACCCAAAAGACCAGTATGAGCCAATCTGATTGCATTTTAGAACATTTGCTGACTATGGAAAACAGAGAATTCTCCTCCGTGGATAAGAAGGGAAGGCATTTTGGACTATGAAAACATTTAGTCCAGAGGTATAATGGACAGAAAAAGGGGGGAAAAAAAGCAAAAGACAAGCAGAAAAATGGAGCATGAACCATGATCAAATGGTACATGACATGCACATGTGATCTGGGCTTTTTCTATATGAGACCCCAGAGACCTTTCCTCTGCCTAACTAGCTTGAGTGGAGTTTTTTGGTGTTTTGTCACTGGAAGAACTTCAGTATATAATGCTTTTCCATATGATATGAGGGAAAATCTGTTGTTCAAATTTGTGCTAGATGAAAATGGCCCAAAATGAGGAAAATGCAAAAGAATCAGAATAAGAAAAGTTATTTTGCTCAGATAATTTGAAAACCATTATAATGAAGTGCTTTCAGTAACAAACACCAGAAACTTTACAACTTTTCTAGGTTCTTAGAGTAAACCCCTTCCTAGAGAAGATATAGTCTCTAAATAAAAAAGAGACATAAATGGAAAGATGAACTTCTCTTGCCTGGAAGATAAGAAAGGCGAGTCAATTATATGTTACCTGGTAATGAACTCTCTGGGAGCCAGAAGAAACTGACTGCAAGTCCTAGTAAGAAAATGAAAAAAAAATCCAAACCTTAAAATTAGTTTGAATAAGCTGCCCAACAACTTCATCAATAGAACTTCCAATTTAGTGTTACTATGCTCATCTTCAAAGTCTCCAAACCATCCAAATTAGTCAAGATTGAACAAAAAAGGTAATGCTATAAATAATAAAAACACATCATGTTGAATTGAGAACAGATGAGAGGTAAGTGAGGTACTACAAATTCAAGGACAGAGAAGACCAAAGACAAAGGGCAGACAATTTTGTTACATGAATAGAGACCGTATATAATTTGCATATTTTTGTTTGTTTATAAAGAAGTCTTCTGGAGTTTCTTTAAAAATTTGGGGACTGTTTCTTTGTTTGCCATGGTAATTGTGTTTATACTGATACAAGTTTGCTTGGCAAACCTGGAGTTTCACAAACCTCAAAGAGAAAACCACTGACCCCCTCCACAACATCATCACAACTTGCAAATTAAGAGTTGAAATGAGGAAGACTTTACTGGTAGATTTTGAAACCTGGTTTCTTTTATAAAGTTTCCTAACTGAGTTGTCACCACTGCCATGTCCCCGGGCTGCCTTGCTAATGAGTGTAGTGCTTCTATTTACAGATGTCAGCAACTCTGTGTACCTTTGTCCTCATGCCTACTTCCCACAGGGCTTCATCATTTTACTCTCTGTGCCCAAGGTAGTTTTAAAACTTTTCCTCTTTGTATGTTGAATTCACTTTTCCTTTTTCTTTTTTGGAGAATTCTATTTGTAGTTGACTATTGTTAATTCATTAATCATGTATTTTACTATTATGAAGCCTTGTTAACAAAGTTGTTTGAGGGTTAAATTTTATTCTAAAAAAAGTAAGGTTTGGTACCAATTATGAGTCAATTTTTTATTGCAGATTTCATTGAGTGAAATTCCACAATAACATACAAATATTATTGTGAAAACTGAGATACCATGGATTCTGGGAATATAAATTTGGACATGAATCACAGGCTAAAAATTTTCACAAATTTTCACTGGTTTAAGTACTTGTACTTGGTCAAAATAGCTAAATGAGTCAGCAACATAAAATTTGCCCATTCTTCTGCTCTCACTCATGTCAATATTTAATATCTATCATTTCTCTCTAAATTTCTACATTCACAATTCCACCTCTGTCCTTAGCATTGATACAGAAAAATTAATAATTTTTACACTACTGTATTCCTCCTATCTGAAATTATTTCCAACAAGAGAAATATAATCTAAGGCTAAGTGACCACAACTTGGAGGGATTTTAAAAACTACATATATACTTTATCATACTATGTATATATAGTGGGGCACAGCTGCTTATTTAGAGGCATCCATCAGAATCACCCAGCTGTCTGAAGATAAAAATGTTTCAGCCCCATCCAAGAAAGGTGACGCTCATGAATATTGTCCGTCAAGAAACAATAATAAAGAAATGGCTATTTGTGGTTTTGCCATTTGTGGAATGATAGATCTCTCCCCCTCAGAACATTTTGAAAACAATCAATGAGGATTGTAATGATGAATTTTGGGCTTCTGGTTTTGCTGGTGCACTTCAGATTCATGAAGATGTAACATAGAGGATCTCTCCCTTTTTGTTTCCATGTGGTAAGACAAGATTGGATCAGGAAAAAAAATAATAGAAAGATTATTCTTTTGTGTTCTGACAAACTTCCATGAATATAAAAGATTTCTGTCCTGTAGAAGTTTCACTTTTAAAAAAATTTAGCTGTCTCCAACCAACATCTCCAACATGTGCATTAAATACAAAACATTAAAGTAACTTCAAATGTCTATTTTCTTTCATTATTTATTTGTGCTATTTGAAATTCTGGATAGCTCATAAAATACAGGTATGTAGTCTGGCAAGAAGGCAGAGGTTCTGAGCTGTAGCTATGGAATGCACTACAGTAGTGGCGCCTCATCATTAACCCAATCAATCCTTTCCCATTTCTTTCTTTCTTTCTTTCTTTCTTTCTTTTTTTTTTTCCTGTGGTACTGGGGATTGAACTCACGACCTCGCACTTGCCAGGCAGGCACTTGCACCACTGAGTTAAATCCCCGGTGATCCTTTCCCATTTCAACCACTGGAGGAGGGAAAAACAAGGGGTAGGCTTGGGGAGATATGCAGTATATTCTTTAAGGGCAAGGTCGCCACAATTCCATTCCCCCACCCAACTGTGTCATTCCTGAGATATACATATGGCTGGTAATTGTTCATATAAGTGAAAAGCTGAAAAAAATAAACAATTGGCTAAACAAACTCACCTCCTGTAGACGGTCTATATACATGCGGCAAGTCTCCAAATCACAGTCTCCACGGACAACTAGAATACCCAGAGGAATGGCTAAGGGTGAAGGAAAAAAGAAAAATCTAAAATAACATATTTGATTTTTCTAGACTGGCATAAATGTGTTTCTCATGGTTAAAAAGTAAATACGTTATAAAAATTCCAGAACTTGGAGAAGTTTCCATACACAGGAATAAGTACCTTCTCCCTATATCTGCTTTATGATTTCAGTCTCTTCTTTGCAATGGTCACAAACTTCTCTTGCATAATCTCTGTTGTCCCTTGCTGTCTGGCCTATATCTTATTTTGTCTCTGTGGCCCTGCTATGAAGTATAATATCATACAAACAATGGACTAGTTGAACCACAAGGCTGCTCACATCCAGCTGATAATATATTCCTGCATTTTCAATACACAACATGAGGAGGCAGATCTCAGAGATAAATTAAACATTCAAGATTCTGGACACTACCCCTTTCCTTGCTAAATGTATGGGCCTTAATCTTCTGTCAGTTTGCAACAATTCCACATTTATGAGCTATTTAAGGCACTGTTGCTACCTGGTGGCCAACAATCAGAATTAAAGGCACAAAACCTGAAGAAAAAGAAGAAGTAGTAGAGGAAGAGGAAGAGAAGGAAGAAAAAGGACAAGGAGGAGGGGAAGGAGAAGAAAAACTACAGTAGCACAACATAGAACAGTAAGAATCAACAAATGAGACTAAATCACATTAAAAGGTTTTTGCATAGTGAAGGGAACTATTAAGACTGAAAAGATAGGTTACAGAATAGAAGAAAATCTTTGTGAGCTTCCAAATTGAAGCCAGACAGTGACCAGAGATTCATTTGTGCTCTCTTGTGAGCCTGCATCCAAAATTGAATGCACAGTATTTTTTCCTTACAGAGAGAGGTTTAGGTTTGCAACTCAGTTTTTCCAAACTAGTCGATCCCTGGTTTAGAGATGCATATGCTAGTAGTAAATATATAACTATCAACCAAACAGTTAACACCTGAAGTAGTATAGTGGTTGCCTTCATAGAAAAGGGCTGAAGAGAGGTATTTATTCTATCTTATTCTAAGTGGTAGGTACATGCATGTCTATTTTACTATTATTCTTTAAATGTATGTATCTTATTTACACATTGTGGTGGTTAATTATACATATCAACATGACTGGGCTAAAGGATGCCCAGATAGGTGGCAGAAGATTATTTCTGTCTGTGAAGGTGTTTTCTGGAAGAAATAAGCACATGATGAGTGGACTACCTAAACACGATACACCCTTATCAATGTGGGTGGGCAGCATGCAATCTGTAGAGAGCCTGGACCAAAGACAATGAAGTGTGGATTTTCTCTCCTTCAGCTGGGACATTCACCTTGTCGTGGTGTCAGGTATCAGAGCTCTTGCTTTTCTGGCCTATGGACTCCAGATTAAGTCAGTGGCAGCCCCTAGCCCTCACCCTCTTCTCAGGCCCTCAGCCTTGGACCAGAAGACCCACCACGAGGCAAGACGGTTTGCAGGTATCGAACTTGGCCTGATTGGCACTGTAAGTTCCTCAGCTTGCAGATAAGGTACTGTGGGGACTGGGTTCTATAAAACAGGAACCCATCCCTGCACCAGATCTCCTCTACTGTCTACATATTCTAATGGTTCTATTTCTCCAATGAACTCTGATTCATATAACATATTCTAAGACTTGGGGAAAAAGCGATCATCTGAATACCAGGAAGTGAACACTCAAAAAGATGATGAAGATTTAACAAATTCTGGTACAGAAATAGGAGAGAAATTATGGCATTAACTGGTGATCCTCTGTCATGAAGAAATTATACTACCAATTACTTGTTTCCAGCCCACACCTAAATCCTGTCTTGGCTCTTTTCTAAGTCTTCACCTTGATCTCTGTTAACCCATTTCTTTTATTTCTGTCTATTTAAATGCCTCATAATCTAGAATGCGATTAAATTGATGGTTGAGAAATTCATTATACATTTCGCATGTGCATACGCTGAATCTTATGTTTGAAATAAAATGCCAACAGGTCAGACTAATTAATTGTGTCTTCTATCCTAGAATGTATGCTTGAATCATTATGCAAATTTATGCCAAATAACACATAAATTAACACTAGTCATCTTCAGCAAAGTCAAAACCTTCTAACAGCCAAACCACAAGTATAGTTTTTTCTTTGGAAAAAAACTTCTGGAGTGTACTAAGAGAAAATATGTCAAAATATGACTTACAAAATACATATTTTACCAAAAAGCTAAGCAAAATTAGGGAACAGACCAAGTTTAGGTAGCCTATATGAGGGATCAAATTGCTTAAAACATCAAAAACCAAAGTTGTTAAAGGTAGTCATGCAAGGTGTCTACAGTTTTAAGAAAACATAAAAAGTATTTTCTAAAGATCAAGAAGTATGATGCAAAAGAAAGTCAAATAATTTCAAGTGATTCAGTTATTTGAATGAAGAAAGACAAAGGGTAAACTGTCCCTACTGGTGATCTCTGAATCATATTCTGATCTGGTACAAGTCAGCTGAACTGCACCAAAAATCTACAGTGGGTCAGGACCTGAGGTCAATGCTTATGTAAACTTTGTGAGTCCCCACATAGGAGCACGGCTGCTATGAGCCCAGGCCTGGCGTTCAGAGAAGTACCACAAAGAGAAGAAGCCAAGCAGAGAAGTAATTTATTTCCTTATATGCAGAAATCATATTTTACCTATGGAAGAGCCGGTCAAGCCAGAACAGACTTCCTTTACATGTGTGCCTGTAACATGATCTGATCCCTGCTACAGTGAAGATATATACTCTTGAGTCTGTGTAACATGATACAATGTGATTCGCATGAACTCAGGCATGGGTGCAATAAATCTGGTTAAACAGGAAAATAACAGTAATGACTGTATTCTCTGAAGAAGAAAGAGAAGAAAGATGAATAGGAGAAACAGGAAAAGGAGGGAGGTGGAAGCAGCACAATGGGAAAAAGCAGAAAGGAGGGCAAGGAGGGAGGGAAAAGAAGAAAACTGCTTGCATCAGTGGAAACAGTGTGTCAGCTTTATTGTTATTTAACCTCTGCCACATCCTGAAAGTGAGGAAACTGAGTCTCAGAAAAGTTTACTGGACACGCCTTGAACATGGCAACTAGTAAACAGAACAACTAGGTCTCCATCCTAGGTTTTTCTTACTCAAAATCCCTATCCTGAACTATGCCTACTGACCACTAACTTGGGCCACACAGGAGAAAGTCTTTATAGCAGGAAAATGCAAGCAAAAACAGGTGACAGACTGGATAAGGAGAGGATGGACTCAGGAGAAAGCTGTTAACAAGTGGAAAGCAGGGCCAAGCTCAATCATTCCAAGCATGGACCAAGGAACAGGACATGGGACTATAAATAAACTAGACATATTTTCATCAACAGACATGGCAGGAATGGGGCTGATTTCAAAGGCTCCCCACTCCTCTCTTTCCCAAAAGGCCAGCATTTGAGGTACTCACAGACCATGAATTAAGCTTTTTGAACTGCAGCTTGACTTGCTATGTACCTTTGCTGCAATTTAGGGATCATAGAATTGAAGTGAATGTTCCCCACTTAATAAAGAAATGTACCTGTAAATTGTGAGCAGATGTTAATCATTTTGTGGATGGTGGAGAGGACAAGATACATGAGACTTTAATCAAAATTGTGATGGAAAATCACATGACTTATTTGCTAATAAAATATCTAGATTAGAATTTCTAATATTGAACTCGAGTTAATTGACAGTTGACATAAACTAAATAAAAAATAAGTCCAAGCCGGGCGTGGTGGCGCACACCTTTAATCCCAGCACTCGGGAGGCTGAGGTAGGCGGAGCATTGTGAGTTCGAGGCCGGCTTGGGCTACGACGCGAGCGTAAGGCCGGCCTGAGCTACATAGTGCGACCTGCCTCAAAAAAAAAAAAAAAAAAAAAAAAAAAAAAAAAAAAAAAACCAGGGCTGGGAGTTTGGCTCAGTGCCTTGAGCACCTGCCCTGGCAGGCACGAGGTTGTAAGTTCAATCCCTGGTGCTGCAAAAAAAAAAATTAAAAAAAAAAAAAGTCCAATACTGTAGTTTGAAGTGTGATAAGTTTATTCTGACAGATGAACAAGACAGCGAAGGGTGTTTTTTTCGGCAGAATATTTACTAAATATTAATTTCCAGTCTATCTGTTATTTAACATTATCAATTTGGCAGCAGAGCTACAATAGTTATTCACGTACTAGTGATTGTAATGTTTAATTATCCTTTGTAAATAACAATATTATGAAAAATTGTATGTACACATACTTTTGTACTATTTTGATTGTTCAATGAGCAGTGAGTGTAGTATGAACGGCCTACGTGATGAGAGAGATCATGGTAACTACCTCTCCAGAGTATTGTCAAGACCAAGCCAGTGCCTGCAAAACAAACACTGAAAGTAAATTCATGCTATAGTCACTCATCTTAGCTTTATTACATGCATTACTTTTTTCATTACTAATGCTATTATCAAAGTATAATGGCCATTCACAAACCCTCAAAGCAATTTCAGCTGACCTTATATGAGAACTTTTACAGAAGATAAAGTATTGTGCCAAAGTCTCAAAAGATCAAATCCTAAAGACAGTGAGGGAATCCAGCAAACTTGCAAGGACATGAGGGGGATCATAACCGGCTGCTCCGTGGCAGCAGCAAAGGTCCTCAGAGCCCAAGCAAGAAAGAGCTGCCACTGACACCAAGCCCACATGAAAGGGATAATGGGATTTATAAAAAGGGAGAAAATTCCTAGCAGTTAATTCACTCTCAGCAAGATGTGTTCAACATGTTATCACTGGTAGAAATAAAGGGCTGAGAGCTCAGCGTGCTAAAAAGCAAAAGAAAAAAAAAAAGGAAAGGGTTTAATTATCTGACACTTTTGCTATTACAGTGAAATTCCTGTTAGGAGAGGAATTGCAGCTAAATGGGGCCATTTACTTATTCAAAGCACAAACAAAACTATCTTCAATGTGATCATTAAAAGAAGGTGTGATACCTCAGAGAAAAGCTTCTCAGAAACTACAGGGGTCTGCAAAGATTAGGTTTAAATTCTAAATATACAGATACAAATACTAGATTTGCAGAGATTTTGTCAAGGCTTAAAAAAGGGTTATCACTTTCTGAAGAGAACAATAAATATAATCACAGATAAAAGGCAAAATAGGAAAAGACACTGAATAATATGTAAGGCATCAAAAATACAGATAATAATTTTAGGGTCAATGTATTTTGTGTTAGCACTATACAGATATATATGTTTTAAAACTTGGCATTACCTTAAGGATCAATTTTAGAATTATTGACAGTGTGTGTCACATGCTTGTCATCTGTTTAACAACCTGTGTGGAGTATTAAGAAATGAATGTTAACTGAGCATGGTGGCACACGCCTGTAAACCCAGTACTCAGGAGGCTGAGGTAGGAGGATCCACACGAGTTTGAGATGAACCTGGACTACACAGTGAGTTCAAAGCCAGCCAGAACTAGACAAACTACACAGTGAGACCCCGTCTCAAAAAAAAAAAAAAAAGAAAGAAAGAAAGAAAAGAAAAGAAAAGAAAAGAAAAGAAAAGAAAAGAAAAGAATGCTATCTTTTTAACAACATATATGTGGTATTAAGAAATGAATCTTGGGTCATGGTGATGACAATTCCCTAAAAATAACATACGAGTAAATCTAGGTAACCTGAGTTTGACAATAGTAATTGAGCTACAACACCAAAAGCATGATCTGTGAAACAAAAAAGACCAATAAAACACCATTAAAATTAAAACATCTGCTCTGTAAAAGACACCATTAGTAAAACAAAAAGACACGACAGATTGGGAGAAAGTATTTGCAAAACACTTTATTTGAAAAAGGACTAGTATCCGAAGAATAAATAGAATCCTTGAAACTCAGGAATAAGAGTCAATTTAAAAACAAGCAAAAGATTTGAGTAACAATGTGATGAAAAAAAAAAACCTAGGAAAGAAAGATTAACCAAAGGTCTTCCTCATATTGTCATTACAGAATTGCAAAATAAAATACCAATGACATGCCACTACATATCTACATGAATAGCTAAAGTCTCAAAAACTAACAGCATGAGGTGCTGGTGAAGACATGAAGCAGCTGGAGTGCCCATTCATAGGAATACAAAATGGAACAATTGGTTTAGAAGGCAGCATGGCACTTTCTTCCAAAGCTAAATATACTTCCACCACACAATCCAGCATTATGCTCCTTGGTACTTCCTAATTGAGTTGAGAATTATGCTCACACAAAAATCTGCATATGAATATTTATAACATCTTTTTCAAATAACTGCCAAACTTGAGTAAAACTAAGATATCTTTTAGTATATGAATGGATAAATAAACAGTGGTACATCCGTACAATGGAAAAATACAACATAAGGCAAGTATAGGCTGATGAGGGCTGGCATTTTTAATCTCTAGTTTTTAAGACTGATTATTTTCCAGCTAGGTCTTATTTTCAGCAAAATGCAGTAAAAATAAATGAGCTATCAAGCAACAAAAAGACATGCTAGAATTTTAAATGTATATTACTAACTGAAAGACACCAGTCTGAAAAAAGTACATACTACAGGCTATGATTCCAACTACATAAAATTCTAGAAAAGGCAAAACTATGGCAACAATACAGGAATAAATTGTTGCCAGGGACAGGTGAGAGATAAAGACAGAAGAAAAGATATAGCACAGTGTACTATTCAAGCTATGAAACTATTCTCTTTGATGGATGTCATTATACATCTACATAAACTATAAAATACAAGAGTGAATCCTAAGGCACACTGTGAACTTTAGTTAACACCTAATGTATTAATACTGACTCATCAGTTATAACAAAAGCACCACATTCACAAAAGACATTAATAGAAGAAATTCTGAATGTGTGGGGTTAGGTTGAAGGAGTATATGGAACTCTCTGCACTTTCCACTTATTTTTTATGTAAACTTAAAACTACTCTAAAAAATGAGGTCTATGAATTTTTAAACAGACTATAAAAACCACAGAAAGGGAAAAAAATGTTCTGAATTTGCTATAGGCACGAACTCTGCTAACAGCAGACAATACTGACAGGTAGGCAGCTTTAACGCCGTTAAAGAAGCCAAGGAGATGATGTAAATAAGGAACTAAAAGCAAAAATCAAGGAGGGAGCTGGGACTCCAGGAAGGAAAGAAAGCCCTAAGAGAGGATGACAGAGAACAAGTGGAATTTTTCCATTTTGAAATGAGCCAAGTTATGAGAAACAAAATTCTTACTTGGTGGCTGATAACAAATAGACAAAATCAGTTGGCAATATTTCAATTAGATTCTTCACCCATGAGCCCCAGGTACATTTTACAAGTTGTCATCATTAACCACTAACTGTCACCATTAACAGCCCAACTGAACCAGCAAGAAGGACCTAATAGATTAGCATACAAAAGGAAACACAACTCCCATGCTAGAACCTCGTACCTTGCCTTGCTGTGTCTGAGGTCTGTGTCAAAGATTTTATAGCCCTTAAGTCTTACAGTTAAAGATAATTCTAGAGTTTGGAGTTCCTAGCTTGTACTACAACAAATCTTGTGCATACTTACTTAAAAATGTTACCCACTAAAATAAAAGGAAGCTGCAGTTTTCTGAGATGTACTTTCTAGAAACTAGGTGGTTCTTCACAAACCTGTGTGGGTTTCAAATTACATCAAATTTTTCTTTTTATTAGAATAGGTTACTTACTGAGAAGGTAACCCAAGGAGCATGCAGTTCACTTTGTTTTTAAACCTCTTGATGCTTACTGTATTTATGATCTTGAATAACAACCCACAGTTTTTACTTTCATTTAATTTGGCAAACTTGTACACAAGACATTGAACAAAAATACTTTTCAGATGTATAAGTCATTTAACCACTTCAGCAAACAGATTTTAAGGACTTTCTGGTTCCAAGAGCAACTGTAGTGCAGGAGGTAGGTATCTAATATGGAATAACACACAGAAGTTATGTTGAAGGTTTCCAGACTTCGGAGGAAAGGAGAGTACATCAAACATCCTATTAGTGATCTCTTTGCAACAGGAATCCTGATGGACAAACACTGTGTGTTTAGGATCAGAAAAGCTACACATTCCCTAGGACCAGACAGACTTTCATGAGGAGATGTCTCTTAATGGACAAAAATAAGGAATTTTGACAACAGGAACAAAAATTTTTCAGGCAAAGGAAATTGTCTGTTTTAGATGATCTTTGGATTACCAGAAACTAAGGCATGAAAAGAAGAAAATATTCAAGAATCAGGAAGCTAGGTAGGTGCACAGTAAAGTGGAAGGAAGATAAGGCCAGAAGCTTGATTTTTTAGTATACAGAACTGTCTTGGTTACTTTTCGCTCATTGCAGAGACAAAATACCTGACGCCCAAAATTAGGGAAGGAAAGGTTTATTCTTACAGTTTCTCGGGAGTTTCAGTCCATAAGTTGGCTCCAAGGCAGCATGGGGTGATGGGGCTACAGTTCATGGCGGCTGCAAGTTGCAAGCCACAAGCTGCGCTGGCAAGAGAGAGAGAGGCGAAACGGAAGAGGAAGAGGAAGACCCGCCTTCCCTTACATTGCATGTCAGCTCCACCCCTGGGTGGGCACAGCACTCACATTGCCAGACAACAAACCAGTAACAAACCAATAACTCAGGCCCATCAATATTATATGAGGACTTGGGGGTACATAGCATATTACCCAATACAAGTACTAAACTGAGATTTTATTCTGTGAATGACAGGGAGATATTAAAGTGTTTTCCAACAGAGGATGAAGGTGCAGAGGTACACTGGCTATGAAAGCATTACTGTTCCCTCCCGCTAAGCTTCAGACAGGTCCTGACTACAGGAAGGACAATTTATTTCTTAGACCATTTATTTCAGCAAATTTCCAGGTTTAAATTCTTTCTGTGCTCCTTTGAGATGTAAATCTTCCCATGCTTTTTGCCAGTTTTATCATTCCACCATTAAAACTACGCAAAAAATCTGAACACTTTTCAAATGAACACATTCCTTGAGAAATTTCTCAATCATTTTGAAATATAAATATGATGAAAGAACTCTGTCTTCCAGTCTCTGCTGTAGAGCAGCAGCTTAACTAGTTACTGATAATGAGAGACAGTTAATAAACACAGAAGGCCTTATCACATTGAAGACCTCCTGCCATGTCATGCAGTGCTTTTCCACTAGCTCCTCCCTTCCAATGATTAAAAACCTCTCCTCTTATCAGACAAATTTTTAGAAAAATCGTTGGTAACAATATGAAAGACAAATTGATAGAAGACAAGATCAACAGCCAGAGGGTAAGTTAGGAAGCTACTACAGGAAGTAAGATGAACAACAGCAAAATCCAGACTAAAAGAATGGGGAAAATAAAGAAGGGTAAAACAGGACAGAGAAGTTAACATTGAAGAATCAACCACTCCTTGGCCAGCTAAACGGTAAGAGGACAAAGGAGCCAGGGTGACTCACAGATGTTATGCATGGCCATGAGATTTACATTTTTCTGGTACACTTGTATACCAACCTGGTGGGCTTGTGGCCTGCTGAGATGGAGACAGTACAAGACAACAATGAAGGCAGCAAATAGAAAAAGAATGTGAAAATAACGTAAGAGTAAATGAACACTGTAATGATAAATGACAAGGATCACTTACAAATGCTTCAAAGCCAATTTCATGACACCGAAGGCACTAGAAAAAGGTCCTTAAATTAGAATGTGTTACTGACACAATTGGGGAAAAATATTCTGATGGCTGGAGAATAAAAAGCAGAAGACGGAGGAAGGAAGAGAACACTATTCCTCCCCAGATATCCATCCAAACCCCAGACTGCAGCACCTCAGGAGTTAGTCAGAAATAGATCTTTCCCTTTTTCTCTTTCCAACTCATCAGCATGCAGCACATGATAAATGGAAAAGCAGAAATGAGAAAGAAAAATCCAGCAGAAAGGAGACTTTACAGCTTCATCTTCTGGACAAAGATGAAAAGAGTCAGCTGGAGAACTGCAATCCAATCATGAGTACTGTTTACAACTGCATCTGTGTTACTTTTTCTTCCTCATGACTGTGGTTCATATATTTTCTTCCTCATGACTGTGGTTCATATATTACCAGTAGTGGCAAAATGAATTGCATTATTCCTTAGAATTCATACCCAGTGAAATATGATAGACACTTTTCTCTGAAAGATCCTATGATGCATCTGACAATAAGTGTTATAAATGTAAAGTTTTCTAACTATTTCCTAACTATTTCTATCAGGAAATTAGCATTTGCTAAATTCTTACATGCAGAGAAGAGCTATTATTGATATTTCCTGCAAGCCCTCAAGTATTTGGGAAGGAGATGACAAATACTTAACTGTGACATTGGAATCTTGGCTGCATAGGCCAGCCAGCCAAATAAATGTGGAAATCAAGATCAACTATGAAATAGTCCCCAAAAATGATTAGTAACCATACCCGAAACTTAAATATGTGAAATGATAATTACAGGCACATGAATCCAAAATTCTTTCACAATTTCAATATCACCTTGCCTATTACCATTGGTGAAAGCCAAGATCACTAAAGAACAGATGTTGGGACACAGCCATGCAGCCCTGAATTTCTGAGTTGATGGATGCTTGTGGAGGATTAATAACAGAAAGATTTCCTAAAGTCAACAGAAGGGGTCCAAATCTCTCTCTAGAAGCAAAAAAAAAGTAAACAAATTATACACAGAGACCTGCCATGTGAAGATTTGGGTTCCTAGCAATGACATCCTAGGGAAGTCTCCCATCCTGGTGCTAGAGTACTCTGGGAGAGTGGCAATAAATTCAAGAAAACCAGGAGGTACTAAGAAAAGGTGCCATGGACCATGAACTATGGAAGGCCCATGTTCTTATTCACATACCTGGTACATTAATTACATTGAGGTTTTGATTTAACCTACGAATAGGTGGTTTTCAAACTAGCTCATGTTTCTGCCTTGATTCTGTTCAGTTCAATATCATTACCAATAAATTGGACAAATGTAGACAAAATATCCATTTTGTTGAATACAAAACTCTGAGGTTACCTATACTGACTATAGAGTTAAACTAGAAATAACAGCCTGAATTTTAGAATCTTTTGCATTTAGATTTTCACTTTTAATGACTCATATTCCAAATGGAGAATACTGAATTTGGCAACAGTTCATGCTGAAAAGAACTTTAAGAAAAGGTCAGCATTCACATTTCAGATTTCTATTTCACTTTGCTAACGCAGGTGTTTCTGAAAAAAGTAATTCTGGTTTTCTGACTAGCAGTGAGGTCGGGTCAAAAGATGCAAAGAGAAAAGGTTGGGGGCTAGTGCACATGGAAGCTGAATCCCAGTGCCTAGAATAGTGCTTGATATACCTAGTTGATGTAGACAGTTGTTGAATAAGAGATGATTAAATGGACCAAAGGATTCTGGTATCTGGATGGTTTCCTCCTCACCTCTAAAGAAATAAAGAAGCATACAGGTGCTAATTCAGGTGCTGAGTGACAGCCCAGATTGTGTGTCTTAGCTACTTTTCACTCCTTGCTGAGACAGAATACCTGACACCCAAAATTAGGAAAGGAAAGGTTTATTTCTTACAGTTCTTGGAGGTTTTAGCCAATATTCAGCTGACTGCAAGGCAGGGTGGCATCGCGGGGCAGCCATTCATGGTGGCTGCCAAATAGCAAGGTGGACCAGCAACAGAGAAAACACTTCTTCCTCTTGCCCTTACACTGTATGTCGGCTCCACCCCTGGGCAGGTGTAGCAGTCACATTGCCAATCTCAGCACCAGACAACAAGCCAATCACAAACACCAGACTCGGCCCCATCCATGATTACATGAGGCTTAAGTGGGGGCCATCTGATCACACTATAACACTGTGCTTCCAAAACTGAAGTCTACCTCCAGATCCAGCATGAGCCATGGTTACCTGCTGGCAGTCTGCTCACAGCTGGCAGCTGAATGTCTCTCCAGAAAGGAAGCTATGTTCAAGGTCTGCAGCCTCCCTAGGGAGCCTGACCTGTACCCATTAACCCTTGCCTCTACTGGAAAAACCCTAAATGATCATCCCAGACCCAAAGGTTGCTGCTTTCCTCACTCAGCATAACTGGGAAATCTCAGTTAATCTCCTGCAAACAAAAGTTAGTCTCAGAATCTGTTTTCTTAGAAACGCCACCTGTGATGAGAGCTGTGACCCGATTCTTTTAAATAGTACATCTCTATATGTGCATAGCTATATGTTTACAAAGAAATAAAGAAGCATACAGCACTAGTAAAGAAAACATGTAATTTCTTATTAAAATCCTGGGGCAGCCAGTGTGACCTTGTGTGAGAGTGTTTCAAGTGTCCCTGTGATGATGTAAGCGGCTGGTGTATGAAGCACCTTCCTGTAAACCATGAGGCACTAAATAAATATTAGGTGCTATTTTTTATTATTAGAAGTGGTGGACATGACTCTGCAGTGTTTGACATTAAACCACTCACACATTTAACATGAATGAAAAAGTAATCAATTTATATAATAATCTTAGCAGTAAGACTACAAAGAGAAAACTGTCATCTGAGCTTCATCTCTGACTCGTCATCTTGGCAAGACAACAAGTAAATGAACTAGGTTAGTATTAAGCAGTAAAAGTTGACTAACATTAGCTGGGATGGTGGTGCATGTCTGTAATCTCAGCTACTTTGGAGACTAAGGCAGGAGAGTTGCAAGTATGAGGCCAATTTAAGCAGCTGAGTGACTTAGTAAGACACTGTATCAAAATTAAAAATAATAAAATAAAATAACATAAACTGGAGATGCAGCTCAGTGGTAGAATATTGTGTAGCATTGAGTTCAATGCCTAGTATCAAGGGGAAAAAAAGACTTGGCTGTTACATAAGATAAATAAACAAAATGGAAAAGTATCAGTTTGAGTAGAGATTTATGGATGTACCTGCAACTGATTGCTCTCATTATCAAAGGCTGTTTTAACAATGAAAGACCAAATACCATTATCAACACTTTAGGCCCACTGTCTTCCCTGAGATTCAGCATTAAAAACTTCTAATACAACAACACTGCATAACTCTGTAAGCATATATTCCTCTTACAGACAAAAAAAAGTATTGGATCATAAACACAATTAGATAACAAAGGAATTTTTATTAATAACAACACCTTTGTGCCCAATATTCCCTTGGAATCTGAGTTTTTTGAAATTTGAAAGACAGGATACATTTATCCACAAACCAAGACCCTCCCGCACCACCAGAAATGACAGATAAGGCTGTATGTGTTTAGGCAAAGCCAATGAATTCAGCAATCCATTTTTAAAGTACTTGTTATGAATTAAATTTAATGTGTCTCCCAAAGACCCCTTTGTTGAAGACTGGATCCTCATGCAGTAATGTTCTGAGGTGGGAACTAGAGAAGTGGTAGAATCACAAGAACTGTACTTTATCAGTGGATAGTCCATCAATGAGTTCACAGCTGGGTGAGCTACTAAGAGGTGGGGCCTAGAGAGGTAACGAAATCAGGACCTTACTTCATCAGTGGATAACCTATTGATGGGTTCATAGCTGAGTAGGCTATTAAGAAATAGGGTTTAGTTAGAGGAAGTAGGTGGTTGGGAATATGGCCTTGAAGAAGAGTACATCTCTTTGGGGGCTTTTCCCCTCTCACTCTTCTTCCAGGCTACCATGAAGAAGTTTTCCTCCACTATGCCATTCTACCATAATGTTTCTACCTTGGAGCTATCAGACCATCAGCAGAAACCATGAACCAAAATAAACCTCCCTTCTTCAAATTGTGTGTGTCAAATATTTTGTCTTCAAGTGGACTATTTCAAATTTTCTCATCTCTTCCTGAACACTGATACCCTCCTTTCCCTACTCTCATCTCATAGCCTCACTTCTTGATTTAGTGAAAAAATGGAAGTAGCACTCCTCCTTTGTACCAATTCCTCTGCTGTTTCTCTCTGTCCTTGGAGCACCTGCTCCATCTGGCCCCATACCCTCCATTGCCCAAGATCCCATGTCATCCCACCAAAGGGCACAATCCAAACAACTGTCCTCTTTCTTCTGTACCAAGTTCTCCCTTTCTGGTGGATTGGTCTGCCAGCATTAACACCTGCTGTACTCACTGGTGAACCATAAAAAATTCCTCCTTTGACTCTATTTTCTTTACCAGCAACCACCCAATTTTCTCTTCTTTTACAGTTAAACACCTTAAAAGAGCAATCTATGTTGAATTACTTTCTTTGCTTTCATTTGCACATGAAAATAACTCTATTCACCTTCACCTTTTTCAATCTACTATCTCTTGTGAGGTTACTAAGAACCACTCTTCTGTCCAAGTCTAATTACCAATATTTAGCATGCAATTATTCAGCCTTTCTGAAACATCTGACAGTTGTGTTCTTCTTTTATATGAGACAGTTTTCTTCTCCTGGCTTCTATCAAGATCTCTTGCTGTCATTTCAGTTTCTCTTTTTTGTCTCCTTGCTGAATCCTCCTCATTTTCCTTACTTCTGTTGATCAAGTTGCTGAGACTAGAACCTCAGAAGCAACCTTGACTCACCTTTCATTCACAATGCAGTTAATCTGTCATCTTAACCCATCTGCACTGGCTCTCAAATGTATTCAGATGCCACTCACTCCTCTCCAACTTTACTTCTTTATCTCACTCCCTTATTCCTATTACCTCTCATCTGCAATGCCCCATCAGCCACGTGTCTGTTGTCCTATTGCCATTCTCACAATTCGAAGTCAGTTCTCCACTCAGAATACAGATTTATTCAGAATAAATCCACACGTTTCAGTTCTTCCCCAATTGTTGGGACACCTTCTGATCACACTTTCTCCGTATCCTTCAAGCCTTCTCTATTTGTTGACCCTTTCCTACAAATTTGAAATTATCTTCATACTTCTCCACCTAACTAACCAGGTTCCAGACACAAGAATTTCCTTGCTGTTGCCTAAAAATTCCATGAATGCTTCCATCACTGAGGCAGTGCCTGCTGTGTTTCTTGCCTGGGGATACTCTTTCCCCAGGAACCCATTTGTTCTTGTGTTCTTGGATTTCAAGTTGCTGAATAAATATCGCCTATTTGGAAAGGCACTCTTCTTACCTTATCAAAAACAGGATACTGTGTCCTTTTATTGCTTTGCTTTCCTTCACACTGTATTATTAGAAAGACTACCTAGTATAATATAATATTCTTTTATCTGTCTCTCTCACTGGACTATAAACTCTAGGAGGGTGAGCACTTTTCCACAGCCTTATCACTTACAATAGTACTACAAATACGTGAGACAGCCAATAAACATGCTGAATTTATGAACAGGAGATTTATCTGGGATTGAAGGGAGATGCAAAAACAAAGTTTTCCAACAAACTAGTTTGGTAAAATAAGATAAAAGTCAGTTTAGGTGTAAAAAGGCATTCAAATGGTGTTACAAATGAATGACTGACATACAAAGTTTTACTTATGCTATGAAATATATTTTACATAAGCAGCACTACTTAGAGGAAACAGACATCACAGTGATTAAGTATTCAGAAAGTTGGCTGCTTCTAGGTTTCTTGTTCTCTGTGTCTCAGTGATTTTATATGTGAAACAGGGATGACAATACTACCTAACATACAAGGAAGACAAGAGACTAAAATTACCTTTTACCCACAGAAAAGTAAATTTACTTTCTAGTTCATAGGGACAGCACAACATGTGTTAGTTATTATTATTTTTAATATTACATTTTTAAATAGAATGATAAAGACAGAGATAATAGATGGAGAAGGACTGTGAAAGAAACTAAACACAAGGCTCTGGTCAAATATCAATTTATGAAAACAGGAATATATATAAACATACTTGGGAAAGGACAAGCAATGAATGTTATATGAGGGACAAACCAATAACATTTAACTCCCCAGACAGATTTCAAATTGGAAAGTATACCTCCTTCAAAGGGAGGCCTAAGCTCTACTAAACAATTCCATTGTCAACTTGTTAAATGAGAGGAGAAAATTCAATTTCAGATGAAGAAACAGATGAAGAAAGCAATCAGTGGTTTTAGCAAACCATTGAAATAAAATGCACTTACATGATTTTTTAATGCTCATACTAGTTATGAATGCACTAGAACTTTGAAAACTTCTCTAACAAAATATATCAAAAGAAAAATTTAAATTTTACATGATTTCTACAGGGCTAAATATTTAGTATAATATGGTATGTTTTTAAGAAATACTTAGTTTAATCACTGCCTTCAGCAGACAAGGAAAATGAAGCTTCCAGAGACAAAAGAACTGCTCAAGGTTGCACAGCTAGTTAGCAGGTAGACAGGTTTCCCATGTTCATGCCTGCATGTGTGCATGTATGTATATGTATTATCTCCTCCTTGCATTATTTAAATGATGTTTTCTGGAAAAATAGGTATATAGTATTTCTATAGCCCTATTACAGTCTTTCTCATATGAAAAAATTCCAGAAATTTGGAAGCTAATTCTATTTTTTTTCAACCTATGGCTTGCTTATAGTAAGAACTAAATATAGGTAGATGTGTTTTGAATGACTTAGATTTCACTACTAGGTATTCTAGTTTCATCTTTCAAACCTCTAGCATCTGGTATGGTATCTGGCATTTAATTGATGCAATTACGTAGTTGTTAAAATTATGAACACACGATGATTGAATGGCTCCATCAGTTTTGGATACTTATTGACAACTGAAGTCATACATGGAAGCTGGGAACAACAAAAAACCTTTTCCCACCACTCCCCTTGCTTGTTTCAGTACTGAGTTGAACCCAGTGCCCTCACACAGAGATACATCCCCAGCCCTTTACTTTCTTTTATTTCTATTTTTAGACAGGATCTTGCTAAGTTATTTAGTGTGGGCTTGAACTTGGAACCCTCCTGCATCCAAGAGTGCTGGAATTATAGGTATGTGCCACCACATCCAGCTTTCCTTCCATTTTGAAAGTGGGTTAGACTCACTGACTTCTGAAAAATAGAGGAAGGAAGGGAAAATAGTAACTTTATAGTAGATTTATGAAACAACAACTTTAGAGTGCCAAATACCATGTTAACCAAACGATCAGGTTAATATCACCCGGGATGGCACACAGTATCAGGCAACTCCTGATACAATGAGTCAAGAAGTGTTGTCCACCTCTGTAATGTTCTTTCCAAGCATGCGTAATACCAGTCTAATTATGAGTAGAACAACAAATAAAGACAGATTAGAGGATATTCTACCAGACAGCTGTCCAATACACTTTAAGACCATGCACTGTCAATATTGGAGACAGGGGAGAGACAGGCCAATTTAATGTAATGGCGTGTGCTGGACTGCAACCTGGAGTAGAAATTCCAACAGTTTATTTTAATGTAGTAGTGTGCTTCCTTGACAAGTGTACCACAGTAAGTATAAAGTCCAAACTCTCTGTAGCACTTTGTAACAGTTTTATAAATCTAAAATTATTGCAAAATAAAAAATTTATTTTAAAAAACTCAGTGATGGATATCAAAGGATCCCCTTGAAAGAATGTATTAAAGAAATTGCAAATATCTGTCCAGTTCATCAAATATGGGCACGTGTGTACATGAATTACAGGTCTAAGTATCTTGTCATCAGAGTAATCTTTTATACTAGTAGGCATAATACAGGCAAATTCATTACATTTTTTTCCCATAATCTTTCTATGATACAGTAACTGCAGATTCAAAAAATGTGAAAGGTATGGACTTTTCTCTAGTCCTTAAAAAATACAGTACGACAATTTTTTACTCCCTAAAAAATACAGTACGACAATTATGCACCTAACATTTATATTGCATTACATGTCATAAGTGATCTAGAAATGATTTAAAGTATATGGGAGGAAATGCAACGGTTATTTGCAAGTATCAATCTGTTTTATAATAAAAATTTGGCCATCCATGGATTCTGGTATCCACGAGGGGTCCCAGGACTAACCTGGTGAAGGAGGAAATGTATTTAATGTTCTCAGATTGGTTTTTGCAGGAGAGGAAGTGAGTTGGTGGGTGGTGGCATGCACGAGTAGAAAGAAGTCAGCCCCTGCTGGGGATTGGCTTTTTGAACCTGCAGACTAACAGAGATGGGACAACAGAACTGTTTAATGGCTGTAGCCACAACAGTCAGAGCTGCCACTTTTGGAGAGTATGGCAATGAGCCAGGCTTAGCACCAGGGGTTTCACGTATGATATACTACATTTAACACTCAGCACACTATGAGGTTGCAATTATATTCTCATTTTAGGAATGAGAGATTCTATCATCAGAGAAATTAAGTTACTTGACAAGGTTGCAACTGAGATTCCAACACAAACTTTTCTGACTTTTTTACTAAATCACTTACTGGTGAAAATGCCTGAATGTTTTACCTAATTTAGAGAATAATCCTAATGTCATGAGTATCAACCAAAATACTCAGCACATATGTACTATATGTTATATGCATGATACTGAGACAGTGTGTGTAAAAGTGTTGTTGAGCATCATCTTTATAGACTATAATTGTTTTCAGTTGACTCAAAACTGATTTTAGCTGTTAGCATTCTAGGTCCTCTTGTGAATTATTATCATAAGAATTCAAACATACAGAGTTAGTTAGAATTAAAAGTAGAGCTTAACCAGTTCTCATGGGAGTTATGTTTTGGCCTGTATCAAGTTATTCTAGATATAAAAATATATGTCTTGTCAATCAATTTTTTTCAGAGCTAGAAATACAACAGACTATCTTTGCCCAGTCCATATGACTTCATGCATAATTAATGATCCATTTATGTACCTCATTCAGTTGATGGTAGTAATTTTCTGCTGACATTGTTATACAATGGCTTTAAAATATTTTTAATATGGCCACTGTCTCTTTACATTCTATCTTTTCAGTTGGATAAACATTCCCTCATTGCATACTGCAACCATTAACTCCAGGATTGATAAGTCATAAAGAGTGTGGACCTTAGTCATTCCCCATTGCTGAGACACAATACCCAACACCCACAATTTAAAGAAGGACAGGTTTACCTGGCTCACAGTTTCAGTCTATGATCAGCAGGCTCCAAGACAGAAATAAGATGACAGAGGGGCTTGGCAGAGGAGAAGGTGCTCAATTCATGGTTCCCAGGAAACAAAGAGACACGGGAGGAGCCAGGGATAAGAATATAACCTTTCAGGTCTTGTCCCAAGTAACCCAAATGTAAGGAGGTCTCACCTTCTAACAGCAGCTCAGCTAAGAACTCACAAGTGAACTAATCCACTGATGAGCAGAGCGTCCTTATGATTCAGTTACCTTCCAGACACAGGAGGATTTGGGGAGACGTTTAGATCTAAACACAGCAATGAGGGAGGCTGAATGTTTTAGCAAAGTCTGAAATTTACAAACAAGACCTGAGAAAGAGAATGCCAAGGATTCATCCTCCCCATGCTGTTATTTTAAAGGGTAATGTTTCCTAAATGGAAGGGAGATGGGAAATACTGGACGTAGTACAGTTTATCTTCATGCTGAAATAAATAAAGCAATTAAAGGGGCTGCTATCCTGCATTATCAGGGAGTCCTGCATTACAGATAGAAGCAGAACTTTCGTAGACAACATCCAAGCTTGTAATCTAATATGAGCAATGATTCAGACACAAGGGCAAGAATCTATTAAATGCTGATGGTAAACAGCCACACGCTGCCTGAATTTACCACTCGCTTGTGCCATTGAGAAAGGAAACTAATTTTTTAAACCCATTAACACAGTACTGTTCTAGTTCACACTTTGTTGACTATCAATGGATTGTTTACGAGAGCTCACTTTTCTCTTCTCTTGGGATGCAGGTCAGAGTATATTCCTAGAGTCCAGATGGGTTACCTAGATGTGTTCTGGGAATTGTATTTAACTAATGCTTCTGAAATAATACTACTTTGGCATCCATATCACACATAAACTGGTACCTCTTTGTGGTTTGGATTCAGTTTGAAGTCTGTGAGCCCTCCCATGAGTTTGTCATCAGTTGCAAGTTGGAGCCACGGAAAAGAACAAAGTTAAGAGTAAAAGCCGTAACTTCAAAGGACAAACTTTTATGAACAACTAGGAAGCATAACTGCCATATATTAAAAATAGAATGACTGAGGTAGCAACTTCTACTTTCAATTCATCTGTTATCTTCTTCAAGCTCAGATCTTTAGAATATCCTCTTTATTCTCCCCTTTGAGATTTGTTTTTTTGGGGGGTTCTAAAGACCACTGAACTTATTGGATGTACATTTACACCAAATACTTGTCCCAATTTAAGAAGTTACTCCACATAGAAGTTTTACCACATAATATATGATGAGCAAAGCATGTGCAAAGAAATGTCATTTTCTGTAAAAACTCAAAACACAATTACCTCTGGCAATGGTGTATACAGAATGCCACAGAAAAGATAGAACAGATCATTGAAAGGCAGAGATAAGCCACAAATCTCATTTCATTACAAAATTTCAAATGCAGCCCCAGTCCCTATTGACTTTCTTCAGAGTTGATGGTAAAAGGCAAACTGTAACTTGAGATTCATTATCTTTTACTATTTTTTACACTGCTCATTTGGAAATTCGAAATGAAGAACATAAGCACTATTCTTTCTAATAAATAGCTTCTAAAAGTCAATTGAATGTACACTGCAAATATATTCATTGCCATTTTATACATATACGTATCCATCACTCAAATTAGATGTTGTTTACATCAGAAAATATAATGGTGTTAACAGAAGGAAGAAATGCAGAAATTGAGAGAATTAATCCTCCTTTAGTTCTACTCTGCTACCAAAGGAAATGAGAGTGAAAGACGGAAGTGAAGGCTGAGTCAAAACCAAAGGTATTGATGCTTAAGGAAATCAACCAAAAGGGTCGAGGCAGGTCAAGCAGCTGAAGAACGGAAAATTCTCTAGCAGGCTCTGTAAATGGGCCACCAGGGAAAAGGATGTTTGCTCACTGCAGACTGAGAATTTCCTGAACCCCTGCTAAAACTGCCATGGGTTCAGGATTTCCATCCACAATGCTCTCTGTAGATCACAGATTCAGGAATCTGAACTCCCCCTGAGACATCCCCCTCCCCGACTCCTGCCAATTTAACTATTGCCTCTTCTACATTTCAACTTCATTTGCATTTGGAGACTGGTCTGAGTTCTGCTTAATAAATCTTCATTCTACACAAAACTCCTTTGTTTCAAGTGGCACCCTCACCTGTCTTCTTGGACACTGGCCTCCCTTATTTTCTGTAGTCTTACTGCACTTGGCTACTGGCACCCACAGTTAAGAAGGAATCCAGAAACTTAGCATCTAGAATTCCTATGGTCTTAATTTCTTCTGGTCCACTGTACCTAATAACTTCATATATCATGATTTAGAAATGGGATCTAAAATGTGACTAGAATGTTTACAATCTCCAGCAAACATTGATGGATGAAGTATACCAACAATTAGCTATGTATTTAAAGAGATATAAAGAAAATATAAACATGAGAAGCAATTCATATGTGGATTTAAGTGAAAATTTCAGAAACACTGGTCCTTCATTATTAATGCATCATTCTATGATCATAAAGTATCATATTCTGTGAGCCTTTCTTTCACAAAAATGCAACAGCATAGGAAATCAAAGTGGTAGGTGTACGCTGCACCTACAAAAGGATGAGGGAAGTATTTGATAATGCAGGCTCCAGGAAAAGTTTGGTGTTATTCAAAGCATTTCTTAATGTTACCAAACCATGCAGTATTGCCAGCTTTTTGCTTTTCTCATTGTAGATAAAGCTGAGACTAAAGTGCTTGGGTCCCACAGCAGAATGACTGGACTCTGCTGCTTTCCATTCTCAGTTATTCCCCCAGCTCATATATTATCACCAGGAGCTCACATGTTACCATATTTCTCTTCACTTCTCAAACCATGTTTTCAGACAAAAGGGCTAGTGAACCTATCCATCAAACAGAGGAGAATCAAGAAGCTGAAGATAGGTGGATCACACGAAACCCATTACACACTTGTAACTTACAAGCTTCCCGGAGTTTCTCTTTGTCATAGTGGAATCCTTCATAGTCTTGTAAACTGATTTTGTTCACCCGGATCCTCAGACGATCTGGGACAGACTGGGGACTGCAAAACAAGAACCAAGCGGTCAGACACAAATGGAAGAGTAGAAATGGGGTCACGAACCTGCAGGGATAAGGGCGAGGTCACCACTTCTGGCTTAGAAGAAAGAGTTCACATTTATACCAGAATTGTGGGTTACATACTAGAATACAGCAATTATATGAAAAAAAAAATTTCTCCAGAAAATGAATACCTCTGGAATTTAGGTAAGAACTAAATTGAATAAATATGCCAAAAAAGTGTTTTAAAACCACTCTTATATAATATTTGCTATTCATTTATTAAAATTCTTAACAAGTTCATATGTTTTGTTACATAACTAGACACAACTAAACTGAAGCAGTAAGAAGAGGGATGGAGCTATAAAGAACTATAAGAGACCTATAAGAGTCAAACCTGGTCAGCTAGGACCTCATCCCCAGAAGAGATAGAAAAAAACTATTTAACAGTGCAGAATAAGTGTCTATGAAGCATAAAACTGAGATTAATCATCTTTCTTGAAGAATCTCTGAAAGCATCTCTTAATTAAAGCATGATATATTACATACTTCCTGTGACCACCTCTAAAATAGAAAAAAGTTAAATACATACAGAATACTTTCATTCAGAAGAGAATAAAGTATATAATTTGTTCTGAAAGAATTCAATCCAAACTGGTTCAGGACATATACTGAACAATTAAAGGCACCTGCTCACACTTAGAATGTCCACAATATGTTTATTAAATTTTCCTTAAATTAAATCTTCAAAATAATTGCATCTTGGATATAAGCTGAGTAAAGTAACTTAGTAAAGTTAGTTTTCAACACTTTCACTCTGGATCAACACATTTTTTTCAACATAGTGATATAGTACAATCCCTACTTACCCTGGAATACTAACATACTAACATTTCATTGGTTGAGGTAATTTTCTCAAATAGGGGATCGCTGCTCATTTTATATGAAATAGTGATAAAAGTCACCAGTGACTAAAATAGAAAGAATACCATTACTTTCCATTTCTCCAAAGGAAGAAAAGGAAAGAAAAGAAAGGGAGGAAAGGAGAGAAGAACGGAGAGGGGAGAAGGGGAGGAGAAAGGATGGAAAGAAAGTAAGGAGAGAGAAAAAAGAAAAGAAATGATGGAAGGAAAAATAATACTTTTAAAATTATTCAAGACACGTCTCTCTACCAGCACACACACACACACACACACACACACACACACACACATACCATACACAAACAGTTTAAAAATGTACATAGAAAGGCACAAATTTAAAAGAAAGGTAGCAAATGTGAAAATGTCTTAGGTGCACTGGGTCAAAACAAAGCCAAAGTAGGAATAATGGAGATGGTTCATCATGGGGGAAGCTGAGGAGACAGACTCAGTGACTGTACTGCTCTATCCTTCAGAGCAAGTGTGCTGTGTATCTAGTTTGTATTGCCACTGTGCTGCACGCCAAAGAGGCACTGTGCAAAAAAGCTGATACGAGCACATAAGTGGTGATCAGAGATCTAGTTTGACATAATAATCTCTTCAGATTACTAGAACAAATCTTAAGTATCATGCATATCCACAACATCATTTTACATGTAGGTAAACTGAGTCTCAGAAGGTAAAGTGATTTCACGGTCACATAGCTACTAAGTGGCAGAACTGGGAGCAGAGCCTGGTTCTCCTTAGCCATCAGTTTCATGTTCTTTCTTTTCTACAATTCTCCTAAAAGGGACTCACCTTCCCTTGTCGAATACAAATAACTCTGTGAATATCACAACAAAACCATAAAATAAGGATTAGTACAGTCAGATGATCTCTATGCGGAGCTATGACCCTTTACCAATAAATAGATAAGGAGTTGGTTAAGTAAACTGTGGTACATTCTAATAAAAGAACATGAAGTAGATATTATTAGAGAATGTGTAGATCTATATTTACTTAAGGGAAAGTCTGCCTACTACATATAACAGAGTAAACAAAGGTTCATAGAAAATAATGCCATAAGCTCCTTCATGAGTTTATGTATTCAAGAGGAGAGTTTGGAGAAATGTTCAACAAGCTATTCAATGTGGTTAGGTCTACATTGTGGGATTTCAGGATTGAATATCTTCATTTCTAGAAAAAGTACCTAGTTACATTTAAAATGCATGTCAACCTGTATATCAGTGATAATCCCAGATAAAAGTAAAAAAAAAAAACAAAAAGACTTACTGTAAAGAGTGCTAGGTATTAGATACAGGTAGACAGAAAAAATGTTTATACCAAGTACTTATCCAAAAATTAAGGGAGCTTGATCTTTTAATTTCCAGATTCACCCAAATTATGCACAAGATTGTAACTACCAATCTACAAACATGAAAGGTAAGATAGAAGCTATAACCATACAATATGGCAGCTCTTCCTATTCTGTAATGGGAGAGAGGAGTACAGGGATTAAGTGAGATCTACCTAAACAAGAGATAACAGGAGTTTTAGTCTTCCCCTGCATCCTAGAGATACCAAGACTAAGACCTCATTACAACAGCAATTGCCAGTAGGAAACAGGGTTTCCCTGATCACCAGGCCCTGCTCCCTTCCGCCAGACATTTTTTGACTTAGAACGAACCTGTGTGTACCACCTTTCTCAAAATCCATCAGTGGTTGCATGAACTTCTCTCTCCCATGTGTTCATCTAACGCCCTCGATTACAGATCATACAATGCTGCCTCCCTCACCACTGGCTTCCCACCAAACTCCCTGATTACCAGGGGGCACATCATAGACATGCAATGGGGGTTATCACTTGAACAGAATTGTTTAGAGCCCAAATTAATTCACAGATTAATTGATCTCCAGAATGACTAGCTAAGCAAGAGAGAAGAAAATAAACACCCTAACTAAGCACCACTCAACACCTTCCTCCAGCTTACTGTTTCATCTTCTCTCAACCTGCAGCACATCCAGATTTCCCAGCAGCAGCAGTTGTCTTAAATCCAATCTCCTGACACAGTTATTGGATATTTTATCTTCTATTAAACTCTTCCCTAGCTGAGACCCTTGAACAAATTTTAGGGCATCACACCATGGAGTCCATGGCAGATATCCCCTGTGAATCATTTTTGCCTCTGGTGTAAACAGTAGGTGTGGGAGGGAGCACAGTGGTTAAGAACCCAGGCTCCAAACAGATCACTGAATTTGAAGTAAAATTCTTCCAGTTACTAGTTAATCAGGGAACCTTTCGCAGTAGACTCTTCATAAGTAAAGTACAGAGGATAATAGTGCCCATCTACTTCACAGGGTAAGTATTAAGTGACTGTCCATATATGCTTTAAAATGACCTGGGCACATTACTAAGTACTCAGTACACATTAGTACCATTATAGTAAGTGTTCTGAAATGTCTCGCTTGTGTAAGATCCTGTCTAACACTAGCATCTGCTGGTGCCAAATACTAGAAGTTGACAGCACATACGAAACTTCCACAGGCATGTCTGACAAGGTTATGGGGTAAAATGGTCTAATTTGGTGGGTATCATGATGTTTCATACTCCTGGATCTTCTCCCATGTGGTATTTTACACAGCCAACTAATAACAAGCACACAGACAGCTAGAGCACAACAGAAAAAGTGCACAATGACTAAACGAAAGCAAAGGAATTCAATTTCATCTCCGTATGTCAAAATACATTAGGGTCCCATTAATGGCTAACTGAAGGTAGAGGATGACAAAGCTATTCTTTGGTGTCTGGGAAATAGCACTGCCATTAGTGTTCTAAAATTAAAATTTCCAGGGAAGTTAGTAGAGCATAGAAGAGAATAACAACTTGGGTAAAAATAAATTTGCCTCCTGCCAACATGTACCACAAATTACTAGCATACTGATTTAGGCACCATATGAAGAGCTCTAAACCTGACTTCTAGAGAACCACTCAAGCTTCTTAGAAGGAATTCAGCAATCTGTGAACTCAACTATGG
Source organism: Dasyprocta punctata (assembly GCA_004363535.1). Taxonomy (NCBI): domain Eukaryota; kingdom Metazoa; phylum Chordata; class Mammalia; order Rodentia; family Dasyproctidae; genus Dasyprocta; species Dasyprocta punctata. Next base: position 19,925 of record RJWM01007643.1, on the reverse strand, counting down.
TCTCTCACTAATTTCCTCTGCAACATCACCACGGAGCTCCTTAGGCACAAAGGAAGTTCATGGCTCTGAATTTCATACCCAAATATCCCTCAACACCTTTCATAACAGCATTTATAAGATGATTTCTCATCAAGTCACTCATGTGGGCTTCCAACTACCTGTAGACCACAGCTTTCATTGCCTCCATCACACACACACACACACACACACACACACACACACGTTACCCCATGATGCTAGAAGAGAAGTGGACCACTATCCCATTGTAATGACTCCCTGAACACTCAATGGCATCAATTCACACCTGATTCTTGCTACTCTGCTCTTCCAAAGATACTGATTATTGTTCCTGTGTAGAATTTCAATCCATCAGAGTCAAATGCCTTCCTATGCCCTCAAACTCTGTATCTTTGATTTATGAAAAAACATAGTTTCATTCAGCCTGGGAGAAGACTTTTCTTACCCTGCCTCCTGCCTAGGTCTAATTTCCCCATGGCTGAAGCACAGGAGGTGGGTGCTTTGGTTCCCCAGGGTCACTTTCACATCACTGATGCCACATGGCTCCTTCTTGTCAATGAAAACATGAATTACATGGGGCAGCATCCATTAATATCAAGGCAACACAGCACAGTGAAGAAAGAAAGATGTAGACAGAAGGACCTCAGTTTCAATCTAAACTCTATCAATTAACTTACACTTGATATTGAGAAAACTAAAGTTACCTTCCTAAATCACTTTGGGATCTGAAAATGGAAATGGTGACAGAAATACAGTGAGCACTGAGCCAAAAACTGCACATAAGGCAGCACACTATCAGTAAATAGTAAACCTTTAAGAATATATTATGTTGCTATTACCACTGATTCTTACCAACATCTACAACTCTTGCTTCATTTTATTTTTTGTTTGTGTATTTATTTGTAATGCAATGCTCGGTATCAAACTCAGGGTCTCACTCACACTGGTCAAGTGCTCTTACTACTAACCTACCTACATAACCCTTCAAAAAAGTTTTTCTGGTCCTAGAAAAGACAGTCTGTAATAACCATGCAGTAATTTCACTCTATAGCATACCCTAGTAGTAGAAAAATTCTCACTGAAGAGTCTAAAGCTCTCTTTTCAAAGTTTCTATTTATTGGCCCTTCTATCACCATTTTGGTGGGTAGAGGATTTTAATAATCAGTGAGAACACGATGGCAAAATTTATAAACTCTAAGTATAAAAGCTAGGCACATGTCAAATTAATATTTGCTAACTTAATGGCTAAAGAGTTAAACTTACAGCATAACTACCAAGTATAAAGGAACTTTAATGACACTAGCAAAAACAAAACTTACTCTTTACATTTTTAGGAGATCGTCCAATACATATTGAAATTAACAATTTCATGCTTCTATGAAAATTTGTAATACATTTCTGTGATTTTGAAATGTATGATACATGAATACGCTATTGAGTGAAATTACAGACTGTCTTTTTCTGCTCAGCATCAAGTTCCTGACATTTAAAGGGGAAATCATGGCCAGACCAAGGAGGGGCCAGCCTTGGTGGCATCTCAAAGAAGCTCAAAAAAAATAGAGCAGTTTTATCATTTTTCCTTTAAAGGATGAGCACCAGGACAACAATCTAGATCAATTTTTCAAATTCTCTTGACTACCTGTTTTCCTTCGGTGGCAGAGAATGTCACTGCTGTTACTGATTCAGCCAATTCTGATACATTTATGTGAAGCCCCCCACACACAGACATCACACCAAAGCTTCTGGCTTTGCAAGTCAGATTTATGTTTTAAACCATTAAACAACTGATTGCCACAGACTAAAATTGCAAAGTTGCCTCTCCACAGGATGACACCACATCTTCACTTCCTCCTTTTCCTTTACTTCTGCATATATAGATCACTCCTTAATTCACTTTCAGCACCGGTGCACGGTGCACAGTATGGTTAACTCACCGCTCCCTGAAACTCTTTCCTCATGAATTTTAGTCCTAAACACTCACTTCCTAGCTAGGGTTTTAGTAGTTCCTTCCTTCTTTCCCTCATGATTCACCCTCCTCTAAATATCTTTCAAATATCTGCACTCCTTCTCTAAATCTCCCAAAGACTGAGTGACTATTTATTATTTTAGACCCAGAGTAAGGAGCTGGCAACATCCAGAAATATCATCACATTGCACACTGTTTAAAGTGTAAATGTGATCCTAACAAGATGAGCCCCCAATCAAAACATGAGCTCCTTGATGACAGGATGCCCAACTATAGCTATCTTTGCATCTTCCGCAAGATATTTTATATACGAAGCTGTCAATGTGTTAATGAACTATTCTACAGAAGGACTTCCTAAACCCGTAATGGGAAAATTGTACTTCTTGACAAGTAATTACATTCCTCATCACAACTATTCACACCTGACACATAAGGCGAACCTGAGACCAGAATGAGTATCACCCAGCAGAACTGGGTTCAAGGGAAAACTTGACTCTAGTACTAAAACCAAGCAATAATGCTAATGCTCCTGTGCCATATTCTTGCTGTGCTACCTTCATAGATGGACTTGATTATTAGGCTTGCCTGTTTCATACAAATGGAGAATTTCTATCTGTGATTAGATAATATCTGCTTTTGGAGAGAGTACTGAGGATTGAATGCAGAGCCTTCACAATCACCTACATCCATTCACAATCCTTTTCAATTTTCTTCTGAGACAGGTTCTCACTAAGTTGCTAAGTTGCCCATGCAGGGCTAAATCTTGTGATCCTCCTGCCTTAACCTCCCAGAGTACTGGGATTACAGGAGTGCACCACCATGTCCAATTATTAGTCTCATGGAAATGAAGTGTCCTGCCCTTCTATTTTCTGAATTAGCAACTAGAGACGATAAAATTTTTTATAAAATTCTTTAAGCTTGCACTTGCATACATTTTATACATTTTCCTGATTAAAGAACATAAAAATTGGCCCAGAATAACATGATGAAAGGCAAAGAAGAAGCAAATACACCGAAATGAGGACAGATGAAAATTAGAGAATTTTGCATTAAATGCCACAAAGTCATATGGTGGCAATGAAGAACAGTTAACAGCAGTTAAAATGGACACAAGAATTCAAGCCACATCCATTATCACATCAGGACAAAATCACTAGCACACTAAGGAGTAAATCTATGGCATGGGGTTTCCTAGTTATTAAAAATGACCAAAGACAGCAACTCCCAGTACCCGAGTAACATCCACACACTGAGTTGCTTGCGCTGAAGACCTGCATGGTGAAATCTACCTAATGGTTCAGCTTCAGTAGTACAACTTTGGCACCTTGCTTGGAACTTGGCAGGGCCCCACCCAGCATCCTCAAACATCTGGGGACCTTTGGAAAGTGGCTCGGGTCCTGACTGGGAACTGCCCAGTAACCCCAAGTGGCAGGAGAACATCCTGTGCAGAGTGGCATGAGCTCAAGGCCTGCACAGTGAACTACAGTAGGCCATACAACCTCAGCACCTCGACTAGAACCTGGTAGGGCCCTGCCCAGTGACCCCAAGCAGCTGCAGAGCTTTGGCGTGCTGTGTGGTATGAGCTGAAGGCCTGCACAGTGTACTCCACCTAGCTGCTCAGCCTTGGTACGCCACTCAGAAACTGGTAAAATCCAGCCAAGCAAACTTAAGGAGCTGGGGAGCTTTGGAGTGCAACGTGGGGTGTACTAAAGGTATGCTCAGCATACCTCCCCCTCCCCATTTGAGGGGCCTTCAAGTGCCACTAGGGACCTGGGAAATACAGGAAAGTGATAAAACAAAAAAGCAAAATGCAATCTCAAACCTCCAGGCCATCCCAACCAAGCCTAGGAGACATGGACATAGAAGAAAGTGTAAGACATAAGCCTGAAACTTCTGAAATGATAGCAACTGAAGCAAAATAACAACTCCATGAAGCTATAAGGAAACTCAGGTGAGAAATAATCTCACAGGTAAAAGAAAAAAGGATAAATATAATAAAAGAAATGCTGAAAACATCTAAAGAAGACATAGTTAAAAACATTGAGGAGCACTGCAAAAAGATGGAAACCATGAATGGACAATTTAAGAAAGAAATAGAAGGAATGAAATAGATTCAAAGAGATATCCAAGAAATCAAAAATTACATTGAAAGCTAGCAAAACCGCCTCAATGAATGTGAAGATAGACTTTCAGACCTCGAATACAAGATCGTAGTAAGTGAACAGGAAAGGAAAGATCTTTTAAAAATAACAAGGGACCACGGTACCAAAAAAAAAAAAAGGAATAAAAATAACAAGGGATCAGGAAATAACAATTCAACAGCTGCAAGATGATGCAAAGAAAAGCAATATACAGTTAATAGGTGTAAATGAAAAAGGTGACAACACAAAATGATATCAAAAGATTATTTACAGAAGTAATAGCTGAAAATTTCTGAAACATGGGAAAGGAAACTGACATACAGATAAGTGAAGCATATAGAACTCCAATTAGACATAACCAAAATAAATCTAAACCCAGACATATAATAATCAACATCCCAGAAATTCAGCATAAAAACAGAATATTAAAAACTGTTAGAGAAAAGAGACAGATCATCTATAAAGGAAAGCACATCAGAATCACAGCAGACTTCTCAACACAAATAATGAAGTCAAGAAGAGCATGGAGTGAAGTATTTCAAATCCTAAATGAAAATGACTTCTAACCCAGATTGATGTACCTTGCAAAACTGACCTTCAAAATTGATGGAGAAATAAGATACTTCCCTGACACAGAACAGCTGAAGAACTTCATCACCGTCAAACCAACCCTGCAAAGAATACTGAAAGATATTCTAGATAGACATAAAAATATCTATGACTCCAAGAACACCAACCGAAAAAAACCACTAAGCAGGGCAAACAATTAAACAGAGGGGAAAGGTAAAGAACCAACAGCAGAAAGATGACATGACAAAAACAGGCCAATATATAGCATTAATGTTAATGGTCACAATTCACCAATTAAAAGAAACAGATTGGCAGAAAGGATCAAGAAACAATATCCAACCATATGTTGCACACAAGAAACCCATCTAACCCAAAGGAAATCCATAGACTGAAAGTCAAAGAATGGAAAACAATACTCCATGCAATAGGAACCCCCAAAAAAGCAGGTGTAGCTATTCTGTTTGCAGACAATGTGAACTTCAAACCAAGAATGATCAAAAGAGATAAAGAAGGTCACTACGTAGTAGATAGCAGAAACTTCAAGAGGAAGAGATAACAATATTAACTATATATGCACCAAATATGGGAGCACCCAGTTATATAAAAAATAATGATAGAAATCAAAAATAAAATAAGCAATAGCACAGTTATTACAGGGGACCTTAACACTCCACTGACACAAAGAGACAGATCAACTAGACAGAAAATCAGCAAAGAAATAACAGAACTGAATCAAATTTGTGAACAAATGGACTTAGTAGATGTGTACAGAATGTTCCACCCAACAATATCAGAATTTAATTCTTCTCACCTGCACATGGTACGTTCTCTAAAATAGATCATATACCAGCCCATAAAACATGCTTAAATAAATGCAAAAGAACTGAAATCATCCCATGCATATTATCTGATCATAGTGCCATGAAACTAGAAATTAATGATAAAAAAAACTGCAAAAACTTCATAAACACATGAAAGTTAAATAATACACTCCTGAACAATCAATGGGTCACAGAGGAAATTAAAGAAGAAATTAAACAACATCTATAAGCAAATGAAAATACAAATACAACTTACTGGAACCTGTGGGTTGAAGTGAAAGCAGTGCTCAGAGAGAAATTTATTGTGATGAATTCCCACATCAGGAAAACAGAATGAACACAAATAAACAACCTGATGCTACACTTCAAACACCTAGAAAAAGAAGAGCAAGTCAAGCCCAAAGCCAAAAGAAGGGAGGAAATTATAAAGATCAGAGCAGAAATTAATGCAATAGAGACTAAGAAAACAACACAAAGAATTAACAAATCAAAGAGTTGGTTCATTAAAAGAATAAATAAAATTGATAAATCCCTAGCCAACCTTATTTAAAAATGGAAAGAAAAAACTCAAATACATGCAATAAGAAATGAAAAGTGCAAAATTACAACAGACCCTGTGGAAACACAAAAGATCATCAGTACCTACTTTGAAAATCTTTACATTCATAGGTTCAATAACACAGAAGAAAAGGAGAGATTACTAGAAACATATGGCTTGCCAAAACTGGATCAAGAAGATGTAAAACTGCTGAATAACCCAATTTCAGTTAATGAAACTGAATATGTAATTAGAACCCTACCAACAAACAAAAGTCCAGGTCCTGATGGATTCACAGCTGAATTCTACAAGAAATTTAAGGAATACTTAATGCCAACACTCCTCAAATTCTTCAATGAAATTGAAAGGGAAGCAAGTCTCCCTATCTCATTCCTTGAAGCAAGTATTAACCTAACACCAAAATCAGAGAAAGACCCAACCAAAAAAGTGAACCACAGGCCAATCTCCTTAATGAACATAGATGCAAAAATCCTCAACAAAATACTGGCAAACAGAATGCAGCAAGTTATCAAGAAGCTTATATACCACAACCAAGTGGGATTCATCCCAGGAATGCAGGGATGGTTCAACATACACAAATTAATGAACGTAATACATCATATCAATAGAGCCAAAGATAAGAATCACATGATCATTTCAATAGGTGCAGAAAAAGATTTTGATAAAGCCCAACACTCATTCATGATAAAAAAAAAAAGCCTATGGAAAATCGCAATAAATGGTCTTTACCTCAATGTGATAAAAGCCATCTATGACAAACCAACAGCCAGCATCATTAAATGATCAAAAACTGAAAGCTTTCACTCTAAAATCAGGAATAAGACAAGGCTGTCCACTATCACCACTCTTATTCAATATAGTGCTGGAAGCATTAGCCAGAGCAATTAGACAAGAGAGAGAAATAAAAGGAATAAAGACAGGAAAGGAAGAAGTTAAATTATCATTATTTGCAGATGACATGATACTTGGCATAAAAACCCCACAAAACTCCATTGAAAGATTTACAGATGCAATAACCAAATTCAGTAATGTAGCTGGATACAAAATCAATACTGAAAAATCAATAGCATTCCTGTACACAAAGAACAAACTCACTGAGAGAGAAGCAAAAGAGACCACACCCTTCACAACAGCATCCAAAAAAATGAAATACTTAGGAATCAATTTAACAAAGGAAGTAAAAGATCTATTCAATGAAAATTACAGTACTTTGATAAAAAGAAATCAAAGAGGATCTCAGAAAATGGAAAGACATTCCTTGTTCATGGATAGAAAGAACAAACATTGTGAAAATGGCCATTCTCCCAAAAATTGTTATGCAGATTTAATGCAATTCCAATCAAAATACCATTAGCATACCGCACAGATCTAGATCTAAAATTCATCTGCAACCTGAAAAAACCTAGAATAGCAAAGGCAATTCTGGACAACAAAGGCAAGGCAGGAGACATCACAATCCCTGACTTGAAGTTATACTACAAAGCTACTGTGATAAAATCAGCATGGTACTGAAATAAAAACAGACTTGAAGATCAGTGGAATAGATTAGAAGATACAACCACAACTACAAACACATTCAGCCAGCTTACATTTGACAAAGGGGCCAAACATGATCACTGGAAGAAAGATAGCCTCTTTAATAGGTGGTGCTGGAAAAACTGGCTTTCCATATGCCAAAAACTAAAACTAGACCCATACCTATCACCATGCACTAAACTAAAGTCAAAATGGATCAAAGATCTGAATATTAAAATAGAAACACTAAAACTCCTGGAAGACAAAGTAGGTAGAAATCTTGAAGACACAGGGGTAGGCAGAGAATTCATCAATAAAAATCAAACTGCATGGGAAATGCCTTCCAGAATCAACAACTGGGATCTTGCCTTATTAAAAAGTTTTTGTATGTCAAAAGAAATCTCTAACAGAAAGAAAAAAAAAACATGAATTGGGAAAAAATCTCAGTCAACTGTCCCTCAGACAAAGGACTTCTATCTAGAACATACAAAGAATTAAAAATAAATCGGGACCCTGAAATTCAAAGACCCACTCCAAAAATGGGCATCTGAGATGAATACACACTTCTCAGCTGAAGAAATACAAATGGCAAATAAATACAGGAAAAAGTGTTCAGCATCATTGGTCATTAGAGAAATGCAAATCAAAACAACAGTGAGATTCCATTTCACTCCAGAAAGAATGGTCAGGACCAAGAAAACCACCAACAACAAATGCTGGAGAGGCTGTGGGGGAAAAGAACTCTTCTGCACTGTTGGTGGGAGTGTAGACTGGTGCATTCACTGTGGAAACCAGTCTGGAGGTTCTTCATAAAGCTGGGATTGAAAGTTCCATTTGACTCAGCGATTCCACTCTAGGCGTACTCCCAGAAGAATTGAAAACATCATACCACAGTGATATATGTGTGCCCATGTTTATAGCAGCACAATTTGTAATAACTAAATTTTGGAAATGACCCAAATGCCCATCAACCAAGGAATGTATAAAAAAGATGTGGGATTTTTATACAATGGAATATTACCCAGCTATAAAGAAGGATCACATTAAGGCTTTTATAGGTAAATGGATGTGACTTGAGACCGTACTCATAAGTGAAATAAATCAAACTCACATGTGTAAATACCGTATTGTTTCCCTAGTGTAAGAAACTGAAAGAGTTAATAAGATACAAAATCTTCAATAAATACTGCGAAAGGGTAAGAAACTGCTCAAAGGGGAAAAATAACTCAGATAGGGAAAATGAGAAAAGGAGAAAAGAAGGAAGGGAAAAGAAAAAAATACATAAATTTGTATATATATATGTATACTTAGGATAACTGGGATGATTGTACTACTGAATCTATTAGTTCTTGGAACAATACAGTTAACATTCATAGGATAAGATCGATTTTGCACGTCTATATCTAATAATCTGAGTAACTCTTCTTAAGGTAACTAAGCAAAACAACAACCTTCATTATGTTCCTACCACCTTGCTGTGAAAGCCTATATTGTTATTGTTTTGGGTTCTTTGTTATTGTTACTCATTTGTCTCCTTTGCTTTTTGTTTTTGTGTTTCGTTTTGTTTTGTTTCTCAGTCTAGTACAGAAAGGATGTATAGGTTTATAAATGCCTAAAACTTGTCCTAAAGAATTTACAAGAATTGATTTTATTATATGTGATGGTATGAACAGTTACTTTGAAGAAAATGAGACATTATGATAGACATTGCTGATTTCATAGCACCTTGTTTTGAAGTCCAGGAATACTTTTATTCTTTGTTTTGATTGGTTTTAGTCTTTTTTCTATTATTTGATTTCAATATGTGTGAAGGTATGGACAGCTATTTTGAGGAAAACAGGAGATATTATGGTACCTATTGTTGGTTTCCTATTGTCTGGTTTCAAAGGCCCATAATGCTTTCACTCTTTTGTTTTGATTAATTTTATAGTATTTTGTTTAGTTTGAATTTATTGTGTCTGAATGTATGGACAACTATTTTGAAGAAAACAAGAGTCATTATGGTAGCCATTGTTGATTTTCTGGTGCCTTGTTTTGAAGTCCTGTGTTGCTTGTATTGTTCTGTTCTGAACTGCTTTGTTCTGATTTGTTTTGGTTTGTTTTATTCTCTTTAAAATAAAAAAAAAAAAAAAAGTCTACCACGAAAACCTAATCTGAGGTGCATTTAGACCTTAGCCTACAGAGGTATAAGGAATTCTTTTGCTGCTCCGATTGCAGAACCATTCAGTACTACATCCAGTTGTGTCTGAACTTGGGCCACTGAAACACAGTAAGACAATGTGACTCTGAAGCCATCAAAGTGGCTTTAGAATGCACATATTTGAAAAGACATTTTCTGCTTTGGGTTTCAATTTCTCTTTATCAAAGAGACATCTTACACTCATTTGAAGTGCTGAAAATCTTCACTTAGGATGATAATCATAAACTGTTTTATTATCTTGTTCTTATTTACAATTGATAAATTGATTTTCTTTATTGAAAGCAGTGTTGAGGAAGTGCTATGACTTTTTTTCATTTTTCTATTAGTGCATGTGTTCAGTACACAATGTGTACATTCCTTGTGTGGAGTTGGTGCACATATAGAATGCATTCTCATTCCCGTTTTGATCCCCTTTCCTTCACCTCCTTCTTTGTTCCCTCCATCTCTTGATCCCTTTCCCCTCTGAGAAGGATCTACCTCCCTACTTCTTCTTATCAGTCTTTTATTTTCCATTTTATGTATGCTTTGTGTTGTTCATCTAAGAGAAACCATGCAATATTTAAGCATGTCTGTCTGATTTATTTTGCTTAACATTATGGTCTCACGGCTCACCCATTTTCCTACAAATGACAGAAGTTTACCTTTCTTTATGGCAGTAGTCCATTGTGTATAAATATATATGACATTTCTTTATCATTCATCTGTTGATGGCCACTTCAAAATTTATCTGTTATGCTGCCATAATCATGGATATGAACAGATCACTGTTACTTGTTTATACATTTTGTAAATTAAAATATCATTTTACAGAAAACCTACATAGCCTTTCATATATCTCAGGAAGAATACTGGAATAAGTTGACAACTGCTGACCTGCATGTTTACCTTGTAACCAAAAGCACTTTGAGTGGTGGTATCTGAGTGGGTATCTACGTGTAACATTAAAGCAGTACTTTTACCAAGAAAAAAAAGTGACAAAAAAGTAATTCTTAAATTGCAGCACTTATTTTATACATAACAGAAAAAAGTGAAAAATTTAGATTTATGTTAAGTAAAAATAAACACAACAACAGCCAAAAATACACGAAGCAATAATGGAGTAGAAATATATACATGTTTGTTCTGGTTTATACTTCCATGTCCCCCATGCGCCTTGTACACACATAGGTGAGGTTTTTGGAAGGTGACTGAGTTATGGGGGTGCTGTTGCTAATTTGCTGTTAGCAAGTGGGGCCCAGATACAGGCAGCTCGCGGAGGGGTGGGGAATGCCTGGAAGGCTTTATCTCCCTTCCTGGTTCCCCACTTCTGTCTGTCATGAGGTGACTACCTTTTCCTCCACCCAGGTTCTGCCTTAGAAGCAGCCCTCCATGAACTGTAACAGTAACTGTAACTCTCCTCCTCTAAGTTGCAGGTATTGGGTGTTGTGTCTCAGAGGTAAGGGCAGTGACTAAGACAGTGGTTATTCCTATGTTTTAGATGTTTTTGTCTCCCTGAAGGTTTATGTGTCAGGAGCTGTGTCCTCAGAGTGGCTGTTCTGGAAGCTGGGACTATTAGATGTGAAATCTAGTGGGAGGGCCTTAGGTGAACAGGGGTGCTGCCCTCAACAGGGACTCACTCCAGCTTCCTGTGTGGTGATATGAATTCTCATGCCTTCACACACTCCCACCCTGCCATCTGCCATGAGGTAATGCAGACAAGGAGGGGCCCTCGCCAAAGCCTGGGCCTTGCTGCTTGGACTTTCCAAAACTCTGAGCTAAATAAACTTGTTCTCTTTAGAAGTTAGCTTGCCTCCAGAATTTTGCGGTGGTAATGAAAATAGGACTAATACAAGTATCTCAAAGGTAGGAAGTAATGTAATCAAATTAGGTTGAAAAAGGATGAAATTCATGAATAGCAATGTATCCTCCTACTCCGCACATAGTAAGGAAATAGATCTGAATGCCTAGGAAGCAGACTCAGCCCAACGATTCCATGTTTTCTTCTCTATACTTAGAAAATTAGTATAGAGCTGACAATAAATAGCATTATGTAAGAAGTATTTCCGTGAGTGGTTCTAATTTTATGCAAAAAGTATTTTATGAAAGGATTCATGTGCTTTCTTAAAATCTGGATATTTGAATATTTGCAAAACTGCTTTTACTTAATAAGATGGTATTTAATCTTTTATTTTGTTGTTTGGACTCATTTCTTTTCTCCAACTTGACAACTGCTTTGCCAAGGTCCTGAATACCCAGCAGTGAGCTGCACTGCAGTCTGGAGAGACAAATGGCATGAGGATGCTCCTCATCACTGTACCGTGGGAGTAATCCAAGTACCCACTAGCAACACAGGTGTGTTCCCACCCATCCATGTTTCTGTATCAGAAATCCAAGAAGAATGAATGACCTGGCTGTCCTTCCTCACTTAGCCAAATGAGTCAATTGGATAGAGTGTTCTCATCCACCTCTCTAATTCCCTGTCTCTCCAACGAAGAGATTTATAAACTGCTCTGGTTTTCTGAATCATTCTTCTTTACCATGTAAAAATGAGCAGAATAAAAGATAAAACTTTCTCTTTTTTATTTTTTATTTTTGGTCTTTTTGTGACAAGATTTTGCTATGCAGTTCAGGTTGGCCTTGAATTCACTTTGTATCCTAGGCTGGTCTCAAACGCACAGTAATTCTCTTGCCTCAGCCTCCCAAGTGCTGGGTTTACTGGCATGTATCACTATGCCTGGCCTTAAAGATACAATTCTAAAACAGGACTTCTAAAAATCACACAATGATACTATGAATACAATCACTGTAATCAACAAACATACTTGATGCAAAATGTAATAGTAAATATGAGGAAAATAAGTTCCTTAGCACATACTTTTGGGGTAGATAATAAGTTTTTCGGGTGATGAAGAAGAAACAAATACAAATTAGTTAGATATGTTGGTACTACTAACACTAAAACAAATGAAAGAGGGAAAAAGAAGGGTTTTACTGGCAAGGTCACAACAGAACGTAATGATCACTCTGGGCACTTGTGTCTGTCTCATTTCTTTCACTTACCACATTAAAGTAGATTAAATCTCTACCATGGACAGGAATCTAGTGCATTTGTAAGAGAAGGGCCTTTCCTCAAGGAAGGACATATAACTGTTTTACTTCGCCTGAGCAATAAAGTACATTAAGACAAAAGATGCAATTATGTGTCAATTAGAAGATATAAATCATCTCTTGAGAGCAGTAAGGTCTAAGCAGTGAATTTTTAAGAAGTAAAATCACAGGCCTCCCTAACATAAAGCTTTGGCCTTTGTATTCTATTTGCAATTCTCTCAATAGCATTTCCAATTTAGTCAAATAAAATTCGCTCAATTCATTTTTAGAATTTCACTTTCTGACATAAAATTTGATGAGTTCTAGGGATTAATTAAATGTAGCATCAACAAGTATTCTTCTTTTATGTCTTTTGAAATGTACCCTCTTTTCATTTCATGTAAGTGCTTCTGGATGTTATGACAGACAAGGAGAACTCAATTGAATCATTATAATTAAATTGAAACTCTCCCACAAATGAAATGCACCTCTCAGTTCATTACCACCTGAGCAAAGTAATCCAATATTAACACACTCTTGAAACACTCAGAACAAATATCTAGTTTTCTTTGTTATTGATATGTTCTTCTTACTCTATGTCAGACAGTAATATCAGTACTGGAGCAAAATGGAAATGTATCTTTTTCTTCCTGAATACTGTAAATCCATTCATAACAATGTAAAGCTCTTCCTTTCCTGGGCAGAGTCCATTCGCAAATAAATCTTTATTCATGAAAACCAATAAAATACTCCTGTTCCTTTCCATGTAAGGTCTGTACTACTGCTGTCCTTGTTTTCCTTATGATAATTCTTTAGGAATTTATATTTGAACTAAAATTTAAAGTACATGTTTTTTCAATCACTTTATTTTATAGAAAACAAATTTGGGGCCAGAGAATTAACAATCTTACTATACCCTACACAAATTAGTACTAGAAGTCTGCTATCAATAAAAGGGAAATTTCCTTCAGTTTGTTTTATAAGCTTAATAATTTTTAAAGTGAAATTAGCAATATAATAATATACACAAAGTTCATCCTTCAAACAGCTAGGGAATCACAAAAAGAAAAATAATTAAATGTCACTTATCTGTACTTAGTATAAAGCTATTGTAGGCTGACTCATCTCCCAAAATTGGGTCTCTGAAGTCTTAATCCCAGATATCTCAGACTGTGACTATGTTTGAAGAGAAGGTCTCTATGAAGGAATTAAGTTAAAGTGAGGTCAGTAGGGTGGGTCCAAATGCAGCAAGACTGTTGTCCTTCTGGGATACAGACCCAAGTAGTGGGAAGACCTTTGAAAATACATAAAGAAGACACTGTCTGCTAGCCAGAGAGGGAGACTACAGAAACCAGTCTCGACACATTGACCTCAGAGTTTCCCAGCCTGGAGTAGCGAGAAAATGCATTACTGTGGTTCAAGTTACCCATTCTACTGTACCTTTTTTTTTTTTTTTTTTTTTTTTTTTTTGTTTTTTGGTGGCATCCCTGGCAAACTCATACACATGCCTATTTAAAAGATGTACTAAGAGAACGAACTTACTTTATTTTAGTTCTACAATTAGCATTCATAAAAAGATATATAATGAAAGAAAAAAAGGAATCTAATTTTTTCCTTCCCCAAATTCCAAGCTGCCTTGGAAATATGTGCCAGCTTGACATCTCTGCTTTGGCTAATCAGAATTTAATTTCTACTTCTCTTTCCAAATGTCATGTTATTTACAAAAATCTGAACAATGGTTTTTGTATTTACTGGATTCATGTTATTTCTAAGGTCACGTTACTTTTATTTTTAATTTATTTTTTAATCGCATACACTTTCCCCTGCTTTTTCCTACCCAATCTATCTGGAACATGGATTACAGTGCAATCCTGAAGTCTACCTCTTGCAATGGGGTCCCTTGTGCCCTGTATCATCAGGCTAAAAATAAATTAAACAAAGCCCGAAGAATTCACTTCACTTTTGAAGTGACCTTTTATGCTAAGAAAAATGCTGAGTAGTAAGACTGTTCCTACATCTACACAGACACGAATAACCCAGTTCTAAAAATAAATTTTAAAAACAACAAAATATATTTTTAAGGTCTGAGGGAGTCCTTAATATGTGCACTCTTATGTAAGTGTGTCAGGCATTAGGTTCTGCAGACTCTCCCTAGGGGAACACAGGAGCACCCCTCTTCTGTGAGTACAAGCACGATCTTTCCTAGGTTTCCAGTCTAACATAGTACCTGACAAATTCTTCAACTGTGCTAGAATTTATTTTAAATTAGGTGTCACTCTGAATTCTTTCTTTTAATAACATTTGTTCCACAAACATGTAACATCAAAGACTCACACATCTGAAATGCTCAAAATCAAATTCTAAGCCATTCAAATCTGTATTTTCTTAAAATGCTCACATAGTACGATTTGACTAAATGTATAAATTGTATATACAAAGACACACACACTCTTATAGGAAAATGATCAGAGTTTATATGGACAGTACACTTCAATGCTTTAAATGTTTTTTCAAAACAAATAGTCCTATATTTTAATCCTAACTTTTTCCAATGTATAGTATGTTAGTAAGTAAATTTCCTATCATTTCTTGACTTTGTCTTCTCATTTATGGGTTGTTCACAAACATATAATATCTGTCAACTAACACAGTTATTAGGGTGCTACACGGATCACAGTCAAAATGCTTAGCAGAGTCTAGGTATGTAATACCTCTCTGACTAAATGTAAAAATACACTTGGGTTCTTGCAGATAGCCAGGCAAGCATGACCTAAGCTTCCCAAGGCAGCACAGGTCCTGGCTGCTGCTCAGCACCTAGGACTAAAGATGACTTTGTCATGTCCCAGGGCAAGTCTTGCCTACTTCCTGTCTTAGATCATTTGGGGCAAATTTTCATAGGATTCTAGGGTGATGCCCTGAATTGTACCATAACAAAATTTCAGAGTTGATGGGAATTCCAAGGATTGACTACATTTTTGGAAACTATGTTTAAAACTGAAATGCAAAAGGTTAACACATGGTTAACACAGAAGGATGCCACCATAGGGAAGAAGAGGTACAGAATAAGGAGATGCCCAGCCAACTACCTGTGTGCCACTCCTGCTGCTCTTCGCCAGTGGCACTAGACCACTCCCTGTGGGATCAAGTTCAAGCAGAGTGAATGAGCTCTTCAGGAAACTCACATCACAGAGAGAGAAAAGCTACTATCTGAGTTGCAGCTAGTCCTTGAGTCTGTGAGCCAGGAGCAAGAGAAGTTCAAGCAGCTTCTCATTTCTTTCCTTTGGAATTTTCCATTCAGTGCATCAGTTTCATGAAACCAGAGGGGCAAAAGAGGATGAAAGGAAAGAATGGCATTTATGGTCTGACTCATGGTCAAGATACACAGGCAATGGGAAGCGATCCCACTAGTCAGACACACAGAACGCATGGGGTCAGGAAGGTGAGTGGAAGGAAGACGACAGGATGGTCAAAGCAGAGAAGATGCTTTTGCTTAGTTTTAGAGAGCAAATAGCCCTGCTTTTCACAACTCTTAGGCTTCACTATCTGAGTCTGACCCAACTCTCTGAACACAACAATTCTCTTGTTTTTTTAAAAAATATTAACCCTTTTTACTTCTTCCCTTTAATAGAAATTCATGTTCGTTAAAATCAATCAGAAAACACAGAAAGTCAAGAAAAAATATGTATAATCCTACCACTCAGAAATAATCACCAAGCAATGCAATAATCTTAGCAAAAGCATGAACACTTAATCACAGTATTTGAAGTACTTAGGCATTTTAGTATCCTCAAAACTGGTTTTTGGAACCAAAAAGTATGATGCAGAACTTATAATCTATAAATCAGAATTTGGACAGATTTCTGCCCTGGGCATGATGCTTAGCTGGCCCACAAGTGCCATTAATTGTTAGATTCTGTTTCAGCCATCAATCACTTGATTCACTGACTCAAACCATGCCTGGCAGATTATCTAGGCTACTTTAAAGGTAAGCCCCAAAGTCTACAAAAACATGCTTGTAAATTATCTACTTCGACAATATTTCTCTTCCTCCTGATATAGTACAGGGTATGGTAGAGAGGGGTTTATGAAGAGAAAAATGGAAAAGAAAAAGTATTCTGTATAATGCACATAACTCTCATTTTCTAAATAAAGGACCATAATTAAATAAACAAGATAAACAGACCTTTCATAGCATGTTGCATGAGTTTAAGAACATGTTGAAACAAAAGCTTTGATGTAACTAGTTGGAGAAAATAATTACAGAATTTTAGAATACACTTCAAAGAATCTACTAGTTTACTTCCTTCAACAGAGATGATATTAAACCACCTATGGCCACTTTGTTTTCTTCAGTCATGAAGATGGAAGGTTCTAAGTTCTGTATTTGTAGATTTTCTTTTTTTTTTTTTTTTTTTTTTTTTGCAGCACCGGGGATTGAACTCACAACCTCGCGCCTGCCAGGGCAGGCGCTTAAGGCACTGAGCCAAACTCCCAGCCCTTGTAGATTTTCAAAAATAAAATTCTTAAGCTCTTAAATTCTTTTCCAAAAAAAGCTTAAAATTTAAAAACATATACCAAAAGTATTTCCCATTCTCTTACTAAAACTACTTTCTTCTTGAAAAGAAAATCAATTTACTTTCAGTCTACACCCAGAGCTTTCATTTTTCAAAAACAATTTCAGAATGCTGGTTCATATGCAATCTGTGCTCAGATATGACAATGTAAACTTTTCCCTAGGTCTGTTTCTAAGTCTGCCTTCTGCAAGGTAACAAGCAAACCACACAACTTAGCATTGGGATGCATCCTGTTTATGTCTAAATTATAACTGCTCTGCAAAATGGCATGTTATATTTAACATATATTGGTGATAATTCAGAATACAAAGATTTGCCCAGTTATTTTGCTGAGTTTAGCTATGGCATTCACTGAATAGCTGCAGTGGTAAGGACTTGCAGCTGCCAAGAGCATACGTACACAGAACTGTAGCACAGAAGAGGACAAAACTGTGTTCGTGTGTGTGTGAGCGCGTGCATGTATGTGTGTGTGTGCAGTTGATTTTGTACAAAGTCATAGAGGTAATTCAATGAAAAAAGATAATCCTTTCAACAAATAATGTTAGAACCAATGAACACCCATATACAAAAAAATTAACTGTACACTAAACAGAATATTTTACACAAAAATTAAAACATCATACATATATAGATATAAATGAAAAACTACAAAACTGTTAGAACAAAGCACAGGAGAAAATGTTCATGATCTGAGATTAGACAAAGAGTACTTAAACATAACTTCAAAAGCAGAGTTCTATAAAGAAAAAAATGATCATTCAGATGTCAATACAACTGTTCACTCTATAAAAGATACCATCAAGAGAATGAAAAGATGAGAGATATACTAGGATAGCATATTTGAAAGGACTTGTGTTCAAAGTGTATGACATATTAAACTTCACAGGAAAAATACAAAGAGCACAATTCAAAAATGAGCTAGATTTAAACATCTGCTTCACCAAAGACTATCGAATGAGTGCCAAATAACCACCTAAAAAGATGTTAAAAACCACTAGGCACTGGGGAAGGCAAATACAACCCATCACGTGATACAACCATACTCCTATTACAAGTTGTATTAAAAATGCTGATAGTACCAAGTGTCAGCAGGAATGAAGAGAAACCAGAATTACCATACATTACTGTGAAAATGCAAAATGGTAAAACTACTCTGGAAAATAGTTTTTCAATTTCTTTTTAAGCAAAATATATACTTACCTGTGAACCAGCAACCCCATTCATAGGTGTTAAACCTAGAGAAATGAAAACTTTTGTTTACACAAAAACCTATTCATCAATGTTCATAGCAGCTCTACTCACTCCCAGTCACCCCAAACTGGAAATAATCAGATCTTTTAGCAGAACAATGGGTAAGCACAGTGACACACCCATATGCTGGAAAACAGCTCAGCTCTACAAAACAGCACATGACTGATACTTGTACATGCAGCAACCTAATTTTCAATAGTGATATGTTCAGCCAAAGAACCAGCTAAAATAGGTCACATATTGTATGATTTTACTTCCAAGGTATTATCCAGAATTAGAAAACTATACTGAGCAGTGCTTATAAGAAGTTAGAAGATGAGGTGTGATTATAATGGGGTATAATTACAAGGCAGCATCCAGAGGTGACAAACTGATCTGTACCCTGACTGTGGTAGTTATATGGATCTGTACATGCCTTAAAACTCACAAAACCGTGCTAGCAGGGATATGAGGGTAGAAAAGTCAATGTTTCTGTACACTGATTTTGACTACTACTAATAAAACACATGCAGTAGGTGTAAAATAAAACATCTTTCACATGGCAGTACAATGAGAATTTTTCTTTGAATGCTTGTTGCATTGTATTATAAGTGTATAGTAGGCAACTCAGGCTTGTTTCCCATCAGCTTAGTTTTCTGATCTGTGTTATCTTCAGTATCCTACAGGTTACCTGGAATCTAAAGTAAGCACTTAATGGTCATTAAAAGATTTTTTTGTTGTTGTTACTGGAGATGGAACTTACAACCCCATGCCTGCCAGGCAGGCGCTTACACCACTGAGCTAAATCCCCAGCCCCATTAAAAGATTTTTGATGAGAAAAAAAGCAGCAAGGAAATGGAACCTAATGAAAGGTGTCTATGAAAGGGTAAAATAGCTCCGTCAGAAATGCAAGTTTCATACTTTTTGCTATTTGCTAAATAGCAGTTAGTATTTGAAGTATTGAACATAATTGTGCATAATTTATAAAACGTAATGTGTGTGTCATTCAATCAAGAAAAGCTTATTATGAAACCGTTTAATTATAAATAATTTATTAATTTACATTGCAGAAGATTTGTGGAGAATTATTCTTTTCTTAGCTTTGTCCTATTTATCTAATGAGTCTACTAAATACCCCTGATTAAAATATATTAATTTATAGGGAGTAATAGCAAAACAAAAATTTTAAAATTCTTTTTGTAAAGCATGTACACAGACATTAGTGTACACTGCAGTTCCTAACAATCCATGCTCTGCATTGTCAC